>CAUYRH010013802.1:0-23646 GCA_963574655.1 Perodicticus potto
TTTGAGACAGAGCCTCAAGCTGTCACCCTGGATAGAGTGCTTGGCATCACAGCTCACAGCAACCTCCAATTCCTGGGCTCAAGCGAGTCTCCTGCCTCCGCCTCCCAAGTAGCTGGGACTACAGGCGCCCGCCACAACGCCAGGCCATCTTTTGGTTGCAGCCATCATTGTTGTTTGGCGGGCCCGGGCTGGATTCGAACCTGCCAGTTCAGGTGTATGTAGCTGGCGCCTTAGCCCCTTGAGCCACAGGCGCCAAGCCAGGATTTTTATTTTTTAAAAGCATTTACAAAATATAGTGGATGTGCCCGTATTGATTCCTTAGTATGGGGCATTTAGATTATCTCCATGCTTTTGCTCTTAGAAATAATGTTTGCTATTAATGGCACTGAGACCAGCCTTTCTGTGCCTTTTCTGTGTGTGGAGTCACGGAGTCAGAGAGCACAGACTTTCATGGGGTTCTTGACAAGTTGTGCCCTCCTGCCTTCCCAAGGCCTGTGCCAATAAGCCCCATCCCCACTGGCATCCTAGGATTGTGTCCCCACACCTTCCAGGCAGATGCCTTTCCTGCAGTCAAGGTAGACCTAGGTCCTAAGAGCCTTAGACCTAATAGTTGAGCTGGGAATTTTCAATAAAATACTGCCTCTTTCCAACTCTAAAAATCAACCTTCCCAATCCTGTAGGAAAAAGCACAGCCCTCAGGGAGCCGCTGGGTGAAGTATCTGGAAAAGGACTCCCAAGAACTGGAGCTGGAAGGAGTGTACTTTGACAAGCAGCTCTCGTCCAGAATAGGGGGTTCCGCTCGGCCCTTCAGTCAAGACCTGCCTAGAAAAAGGTGCCAAGCATGTCTCCCATCCATCCCTGGTCCAGCAGCCTTCAGTCAAGTAGGGGAAGCTTGGTGGCAAGCACCAGTAGGCAGTATAACTTAGGACAACTACTGCCACTGCCAGCCCCTTGGCCAGGGTGGGCAGGATGCCAGCATAGGCACCCTTTATGATTCCCATATAATCCCAACTGTCTCAGACTGTACTGTCCTGAGGGAAGAATTTAAGGGCAGGGCTGAAAAATGAAGCATGACCAGAGTAGCCAATGCAGCTGAGAACTTTTAGCCTAGAGAACTGAAGACCCCACTTTGTGGAAAGTTCTGCTCCAGGCTTCCTCTGTGCATTTCAGTCAGTTTTCTGGAAAGATTGCCTTAGGCTGAGCATTCCCTGTTCTTCAAAGGGGCAGATGCTTTGGGGAGGCAGATTCTGATTTCAGCTAAGAACTTTGTAACAACTACGTGTTAAGAGCCCAGAAAGGGCCAGGGCTACAGTTGGATAGAGACAGCTGCCATCTGGGAAGCTGGAGGGATCAGAAAGCTGCACCTGGGCTGTTGGACCAGGTGACCTTGGAAACGGCCAGGGCTGCAGTTGGATAGAGAGAGCTGCCATCTGGGAAGCTGGAGGGATGAGAAAGCTGCGCCTGGGCTGTTGGACCAGGTGACCTTGGAAACAGTCTCTGGGGGCACCATTTGATGACAGACCTGAACTATTGACAACACTGTCCCTCTGCCAGGAAATGGAGCCAGAGCACAGTTCAGCTTCCGTGCAGCTTTGATGCCCAGGACTCAGGAGACTCTGAGGTCACCTTGCAACTCCAGAAGGTCAGTGATGCAGGACAGTGTTTCTCTGTGGTCCAGTGACCACTGAGCATCCATGGGATTTTTTTGTCTTATTTTGTTAACATCTGAAGTGTTAAGATTTCTACTGCCCTAAAGCCCAACTTCCTGCCTGGGGCTCTTATCTTTTTTTCGGAAGCCACCTTACCTCTCTGTTCTGTACCCCATTTCCCTCCTCTCTGTGATGTTAACTCAGGACCAGAGGGTGCTCTGACCCTTGGAGTCCAACAGGTTGGCTGACAGGGATTCTTTGAGTCAGGAGTGGGACACCTTTGTCCAGTGGTAGTCAGAGGGCCTGCCCTGGATTTCTGGGAAAGTGTTTCCCTCTACAGCTGCAATTTCCAGGTGTGAAATCATGTGAGACCCTTTGTCATCACTTGGGATGTTTTTTTGTTTTTTGAGACAGTCTCATTCTGTTAGTATGGGTAAAGTGCCATGGTGTGATAGCTCACAGCAACCCTCCAACTCCTGGGTTCCAGTGATCCTCTGGCCTCAGCCTCCCGAATAGCCTATACCTGCTAGCCTGTGGACCAGCGAGTAGTGAGCTCCAAGCATAAGGCAAGATAGCCCCAGGGCAGCAGGCCTGCTGGGCTCTGGCACTTACAGATTTCTTTTTTTTTGCAGTTTTTGCCTGGGGCTGGGTTTGAACCTGCCACCTCTGGTATATGGCACCACCCCAGTTATAGATTTCTTATTAATGGCAGGATAGCCATCTTCCCCATTGCTTTTTCAGGACTCCAGTAGCCTGATCAGGGATGTGAGACAAGACAGCCACTGCCTCCAGAACTCTGTGGACTACAGCACCAGGGAACTTGGTGCTCCCCTGCAGGAACTACAGAGTCCTGCCCAGCAGCTCAAATCCACACCTTCTAAATGGGCACAATTTCTCCTGTCAACTGGGGACAGCTCACATGTGGACATAGAGCCACAGATACCACTACAGAGGGGCACTGGTTCAGCACAGGCTGACCAAAGGACCTGCAGGGCCCAGACCCCAAGGGAAGGCCACCTCAGCAGGCCTGCCACCACTGTCCAGCTTCCTGGGTCCACACACACTACATCTGGATTTAAGAAGCCCTGCCAGAAGGTTTCTGGGCAATTGTGGGACATGGGAACTCCTTGGGCAGAGAGCAGGTCCTTGGCCAAAGGAGCACAAAAGCCCCCACCCATGCGACTCTGTGACCTTTTTACAACGGGGGAGGACTTTGATCTTTGAACCAATACTAGCATATGTTACTAATTTAGGTACACTCCTTACACCATCCCCTTTCCACTGACTTTAGGAGCTTTTTAAGGAATGTAATGTATGAGAAGGACCAACAATAAATATTATCATGAAACAAATAATTTCTCTGTTTGCAAATGACAGTAAGGACAATATTGTTGATTAAAGTGCTGATACATTTAATTATAGATTGTTTACAAATATAACAGGATGGCTACAAAGGCATCTTCTCACTTTAAAAGCTGCTGACTTGTTTAGAAATGAGAGAACTGAACTATGGTGATTAGGAGAGAAGGGACATCCCTTGGTAAATGTCACACTGCCAACCTCCCTTCATGACCCCTTCCTGGTTCCCCAGTGAGGAGCCCATAGCACTGGCTGCCCCATTGTCCCAGTTCTCCAGGCTCCCTGATAGCTCCCTAGCTATACCTTATCTAAAATCAGAATATTTCAGGTTTCTAGCAGAAAATTAACTGTCAGAGTACTATTAGTTATTTAAAAAAAAAAAAATCAGAAAGCCATTAAGCAAGACTTATTCTGGGCTGCTGCTGTGCCCCTGGCAGGGGAGAGGCCAGAACACACTGTAGTGATCCTTAGCAGCCTCTTGCAAGGACGAGGGCCAGGGCCCCTAGGGAGACCAGGCTAGTTTCTCAGACATTAGCACACATACTCTGACTCTCCCCTCACGTCACTTGTTCTGCTGCCGGAATGGCTTCATGCACCCCACCCCCCCGATTCTACAAGGAAAAGGCAGAGAAACTGGCTTGTGCAGAGGCCTGCATCCTACACTAGCTGAACACAACTATGAGACAAAAAGGAGGACACAGAGAGGTGGGCAGAGGTGGTCACAATGGCGGTGGGTGCTTTGAATACTGAATGGTGTCCAGAGCAGCCCCGATGTCGTAATTCTTGGTCTGGAGAAGCCTGGTGAGCCAGCCGCCTTCATCAGAGAACCCCATCGACAGCATCTGGGACAGGGACTCGATCAGCCTTGGGTCAGCCTCTGCCAGAAATAGTAAGAAGCCATGAGCAAGGATCACTGAGCCCCATGTGCCACAACCCAAGGACAGACAGTGGCATCCCAGCTTTAGCCAGGAAGTACCTGTTGCCCACTGGGGGATCTCAAGCCCTTCCAGGAATCCTCAGGAGGCAGTGGCTGACAAGCATTTTCTGTAAAAAAGGCCAGACTATAACTGCTTCTAGCTGGCTGTGCCACAACTACACAGCTCTGCCACTGCCGCACCAAAGTGGTCAGATAGCCTAGAACAAATGCGTGTGGCTGTGTTTCAATAAAACTTTATTCATGGGCACTAAATCTGAATTTCTTTTTTTTTTTTTCTTTTGGTTGCAGTTTGGCTGGGCCCAGATTTGAACCCACCACCCTTAGTATATGGGTCCAATGCCCTACTCACTGAGCCACAGGCACATGAAATCTGAATTTCATCTAACTGTTGCATGTCCTTTGATTATAAAATGTAAGAATCATTCTTGGCCCATAGGCTACAGTGTGCCCACTGCTCTGAGGCAGAGAAGATACACACTACTGGCAGCCCAAAGGTTGACTCACAGGTTATTCCACATTTTTTTTATTGAGACAGTTTTACTATGTCACCCTCGGTAGAGTGCTGTAGCGTCATAGCTCACAGCAACCTCAAACTCGTGGGCTAAAGCGATTCTCTTGCCTCAGCCTCCCAAGTAGCTGGGACTACAGGCTTCCATCACAGTGCCTGGCTATTTTTTAGAGACAGGTCTCACTTTAGCTCAGGGTGGTCTCCAACTTTCGAGCTCAGGTGATCCACCCGCCTCAGCCTCCCAGAGTGGCTGGGATGGGGTGGCTGCTGGCGCCACCACGCCTGGCCTGTTTTCTGCCACATAACAGGAACCCAAACTGGTATCAGCGATCTCTTTTATTCAGGATGATGCTCTGGCTGCCATAGTCCACCCAACTCTGCTGCTTTCCAAACTGCCCCATTCGCATGTTGGCTTCCTGCCTGGCTCCTACAGGGTTAGCCATGAACCCTTCTCTAAGGGCAGCCCTCTACATATAAAAAGTGAAGATGGTCTGGGTTCCCTTGTCCCAGTACCACAAGCCAGTGCCAGTGCCTTCTAGTCACACCTGCCTTCTCCATTCTTGGTCCAGTGTTAAGTCTTGGAAATTACTGAAAGTAACTGGGCTCACTTACTATCACTCAGTATAAACTAACGGACAAAGCACACCCTGATCTTCTCTGCATCTACAGACAAGCTCCACACAGAGAACACCGCATCTTTTGGTCTATGTTGCTGAAATCAGAAGGTGACAGGATGCTCAGAAAGAGAAAGGAAGGAATACAAAATCTTCTGCATTCACTTGCCTGGTGGAAGATGTGGGTACAGGGCAGCTTCCTTCAGCCCTGTGGGTCCTTCCTGAGAAGGGTCCAAAGAGCTTGGCCCTTCAGAGTCTGGCATCTGTAGAGACTGGAGTTCACCTGTCGATGGGTCCACTTCTTTTGAAGACAAATGGGTCCAGTCATCATCTCCTCCGGAACAGTTATCAGATTCCATCTGTTCCTGAAACAAAACTCACCATGAAAACACAGGGACATGAGCAGCAGGCCAGCCTGACCACAGTACCAGTTCCCAGAAGGGTCCACATGTGTGTGTGTGTGCGCAATTGTGCCTGTAGGCAGGGCTGGCAAGGAGCCACAGGCAGCAGTGAGCCACTCACAAAAACCAAGTGTACATGCGTAGTTTTCTTTACAAATGTCTGGCAGAAAGTTCAGAGTGACTTAAATGTCACAACAGGACTCTGCAACAGGACCAGGGTCCTTTGGGCTGCACAGGTGATGGGGATAAGGCAGCAGTGTGGGACAGAAAGCACTAGGGGCAGTGGCAGGAGGGTGCCGGCTTGCCTCAGGCTGCCCCACAGACTCCAGGGCGATCTTTTTCATTTGCTCTGTCAGAGACTGCTCGGGGCCTTCCACATTCCCTTCTGGCTTGCTGGGGTCAGAAGAGCAGCTGCTTGGCTGAGAGCTACTCTTCTCTTCTGTGCCGGAACTCTCGGTGGAAACAGGCATCAGGCGGCTTCTTTTCCCTCCATGCT
This sequence comes from Perodicticus potto, assembly GCA_963574655.1. Taxonomy (NCBI): domain Eukaryota; kingdom Metazoa; phylum Chordata; class Mammalia; order Primates; family Lorisidae; genus Perodicticus; species Perodicticus potto. The sequence continues at coordinate 5,965 of CAUYRH010013802.1, forward strand.
CCACGTCAATATCAACTTCGATGCCTAGAGGCCAGGGAGGAAACGGAAAGCTATGATGTCCCCCAGAGGATGCGCCTGCAGATAGCGTCTCGCCATGTGGGGACTGCAGGCTCATGAAGGTCTCCTGTCCGGTCCCCATGAGCCTGTAAGGGTTAGGAAGGTGGTACTCAGCATGTGGACAGACCATGGGCCTACAGTCAGGCAGCCTGCATGGGACCCCCATGACACAAAACTGTGAAGCAGGCTTGGCGCCTGTGGCTCAACGGGCTAAGGCGCCAGCCACGTACACCTGAGCTGGTGGGTTCGAATCCAGCCCGGGCCCGCCAAACCACAATGGCGGCTGCAACCAAAAAATGGCCGGGCGTTGTGGCAGGCGCCTACAGTCCCAGCTACTTGGGAGGTGGAGGCAGGAGATTGCTTGAGCCCAGGAATTGGAGGTTGCTGTGAGCTGTGATGCCACTGCACTCTATCCAGGGTGACAGCTTGAGGTTCTGTCTTGAAAAAAAAAAAAAAAACTGTGAAGCAGAAGCTTCACACAAAGTATGAAGTCCTTTGAGATCTTCAGAATCCCAGGGACTGAAATGCTTCTCCCAAAATTCTGACCCCATATCTCCTTAGTTTCTAAATGCTCTCCCAATATGTCCACCGTGTGGGGCCTTTCTCTTCCTCCAATTTAGTAAAACATTTACCTCAGCTAATATCCAAAGTTAGTTCCTAAGCCACAAAGTCCACAGAAACCTTGTTTTCCCTAAACCATGCAGGACCACAGGCTGCACAGTCTGCTGGCAGGGCCAGGCCCTAAGAACAGAACAGGGTGAGACTACGTGTGGCCAGACGCCTCAGCCACAGTGAAGACTGAGTGCCTCACCACGCTAGCATAGGACCTTTGTGCTATGCCCAGTACACGAATTTTTTTTAGTTCAATAGATTTAAGGATACAAGTGGTTTTCGGTTACAGAGATATAGATTGCACAGTAAAATCTAGGCTTTTAGTGTACTCTTTGGGTAAAGAGTTACACTGTGCCCTATAGGAAAGGTGCACACAGCCAAACACCAGGTTCTCTGCAGGGAGGCGGGTGGAGGATGGCAGGACAGGGTGGCCTGTGCACCTCTAAGCTCATACACACTCACCAGGGATGGAAGGTAGGATCACCTGCACCATTTTTTTAAAATTTACATTTATCCAAGGACTGACACCCACAGTTTAGAGCCAGCAATTCCCAGTGGAGGCTTAGTGCACATCCCCTGCCTCCTCACACCTGTGGGGAGCCTGCTCTTGCCCGAGACTCCAGTTCACGTTTGTTTCTCTAGACCAGTATCTACCACCTTTCCCCATTTGGTGTTTGTTAGTAGGGCATTTCATAAATATTATTCTTTGCTGGGCCAAACAGTGGACATAATTATGTCCTTGTGCAGATTTTTGTTTTCCTCTACTAACAATGCCCTCTTTTTTCATTTGCTAACTTTCCCTAGCAGCGTCTCTATGGTTTTGTATAAGGGCGAAGCAGATCAGAGGCCCCATGAGTTCTGGTATTTTCCCTGAAGAGTGCCTGCCCCACAGCCCACAGCCTCCTGCGTCAGCCAGGGCTGCCAGCACTCCGGGTAGGGGCCTGGCTGCGCAGCGGGGATAGCCTTTACTCTCCAGACTCCTTTTTCCTCTCTCCTGTAGGGTCCCCTGTTTCCTGATAACTTTTGTTCTCGATTCTGGGTTTGTTCATTTAGTTCATACCACAGTCAACAGCTTTCATACACGATCATTTTAGCTGAGTACAGAATTCTACGTTGAAAAACCTTTTAACTGACTTTTGAAGTTGCTAGTTGTTCAGTCTCCTAGCTTCCCATGCTTGCTCTTTGTTATTCCCAAGTGTTTAAGTGCCCTAAAGAGCTTTAGGAGCCCCTCCTCATATGCAAGGTTCTGACATTTGAGACCACAAGCTTTGCTATGGGGTCTTTCTCAGTCATTGTCCTAGGGCCCCTTTCAATTTACAGATCATCCTTAGTGCCAGAAAACTGTCTTGTGTTCTGTGTTCACATCTTCCTTACAGTTTTCTGTTCTCTTTCCGGAATTCCTTTTTATCCTATATTGGGCTTCCAAGATGGATCTTCTATAATAATTTTCTCATCTTTTCTCTCCTCTGTTTTTCTTTGCTTTTAGAATGTTTCCTTGAGACAATCTTAGAATCTAAACCTTCTTTAGAAGTTTTTCTTTTCTGGCTCGGCACCCGTAGCTCAGTGGTTAGGGCACTGGCCACATACACCGGGCTGCCGGGTTTGAACCTGGCCCAGGCTGTCAAACGACGACAACTACAACAACAAACAACAAAAAAAAACAGCCAGGCGTTATGGTGGGCACCTGTCGTCCTAGCTACTTGGGAGGCTAAGGCTAGAGAATCGCTTAAGCCAAAGAGTTTGAGGTTACTGTGAGCTGTGACGCGATGGCACTCTACCCAGGGTGACATAGTGAGACTCTGTCTCAAAAAAAAGGAAGTTTTTCTTTTCTATTATTTTTTAAATTTTCAAAAACTTTCTTATTCTATTCCCTTTGCTATCCCTTTTGTAGCATCCCACTCCTTTATATGATAAAATCTTTTATATCTCACTGAGGTTGTTCTCATTCTCCTCTATGAGGCCTTTTCCACGTGCAGAGGCTTTCCTTAGATGTCTGGTGACCCTGCGCTAAAAAACGGCCAACAGGAAGCCCTCTCTTATCAAGCCAGGGCCATCATTAGCTTCCCCTCTGCACAGTGACTAGGGCCCAGCTGGCAGGAGCTATAGGACTTTCTGAGGCTCAGCCTCCCCCAACAGGGACTCCCATTTTCTGCCTGGCCAAGGAAGCAGCTGCTGGGCCCACTGCTCACTCATGATGCCCGGTCTCTGGCTGGTGCCCTGCCCTGCTCTGTGTCCCTGGTATCCCATGGCTGAAGCTTCCCTGGGTCAGGTGCCACTGGAGTCAAACATCAGGTCTCCTGCAAGGGTTGGCAAGGGCCATTACCTGGCTGAGTGGGGACCTGGAGTCTCTTAGTGACCTTTATTAAAGGCTTTCAACCTGTCCCTTTATTCCCTGGCTGTGTTACTCCCACCTCTCTCCGATTCCTGGCACCTGAGCAAATGATCATGCTTCCATAGGAGCCCCATGCAGGCGTGTAGGTCTGACGCCTCTGCAGGTGCCTACCACACCCATTCATTTCCTGTCTTCTAAAATCTGACATCTTTTCTCTTCATCTCTTTCTTTCTCTTTTCTTCTTGTCCATGTTGCTTTATACCCCTTTCGTTAAGCCTTTACTGTGATTTTAATAGAGTCAGAGGGGGAAAAGCTAAGAGAAGACTTAACTACAGCTACCTCTTTCTGCAGTATTTATTTATTTATTTAATTTATTTATATTTTTTTGAGACAGAGCCTCAAGCTTCACCCTGGGTAGAGTGCAGTGGCATCACAGCTCACAGCAACCTCTAACTCCTGGGCTCAAGTGATTCTCCTCCCTCCACCTCCCAAATAGCTGGGACTATAGGCACCCACCACAAGGCCCAGCTATTTTCTGGTTGCAGTTGTAATTGTTGTTTGGCGGGCCCAGGCTGGATTCGAACCTGCCCGCTCAGGTGTATGTGGCTGGCGCTTTAGCCACTTGAGCCGCTGGCGCCTTAGCCGCTAGAGCCACAGGAGCCGAGCCTGTTTGCAATATTTAAATTGTTTATCTTTAGGCCGGGCGTGGTGACTCAGGCCTGTACTCCTAGCAGTCTGGGAGGCCGAGGCAGGTGGATTGCCTGAGCTCATAGGTTCGTGACCAGCCTGAGCTAGAGAGAGACCTTATCTCTAAAAAATAGCTGGGGGCGGCGCGTGTGCTCAGTGGGTAGAGCACTGGCCCCATATACTGAGGGTGACAGGTTTGAACCTACCCCAGCCAAACTGCAACAAAAAATAGCCAGGCATTGTGGCGGGCGCCCGTAGTCCCAGCTACTCGGGAGGCTGAGGCAAGAGTATCATCTAAGCCTAGGAGTCAGAGACTGCTGTGAGCTGTGACACCACAGCACTCTACCAAGGGCACTAAAGTGAGACTCTGTCTCTAAAAATAAATAAATAAGTAAATAAATAAATAAATAGCTGGATGTTGTGGCAGGCGCCTGTAGTCCCAGCTACTTGTGAAGCTGAGGCAAGAGAATCACTTGAGCCCAAGATTTGAGGTTGCTGTGAGCTATTATGCCACAGCACTCTACTGAGAGCAACAAAGACTCCAAAAATAATTAATTAATTAATTAATTAATTAATAAAATAAACTGTTTATCTTTCTTCAACTTTTCTTTACAAGGTTGAAGCAAACAGAAAAGTTGAAAGGAATGTACATATTTTAAAATGGATGAGTGATTTGACTCTTCTGTAAACAGAGTAGAAAGGTTAAAGATTATAGGTTTCTCCAATTTGAAAACACCCTGACAGTTCAGAGCTTACAACCCCGTGCAGTGGCCTGTGACCTGCTGCCCCCAGAGCCTCTACGTGTGGGGGTGTTTATCAAAGATACTCTGACCGGGAAGGCCCCTGCTACTTTACATTCTGGATGTCTGTGACTACAACCTCCAAGCCAAGAACAGGCCTGGGCCTCAGAGGGGGACTCACTCAGCTGCTTCTCAGAGCACCTATGAAAAAAAGGCCTGGGCTCTGCACTTAGAAGCCACTGCTCACTCCACATATACTGCCACTGGGAGCTGGCTGCTGACTCACTCCTCTTGGGCCCCTCCTCTGGGAACAGTACCTTCTAAGCAGTTAACATGTGAGTCTGACTGCTTTAGTTCCTCATAAAGGAAAAATACGCATAGGTTCAACAATAGCGTTTCAGCCACAAAGCTTCTCCTCGGCTGTTTTACTGAAGCTGTCCTTGTTTTATAGAGCTCCAAGTTCCTCCCTAGTTCGGATAAAGCAACTCTGTCCACTCAAAAGCCTCTAGCCTTCTCTCAAAGGCCTCTAGAACTTCCAAAATCATTCCTGTATGTCTTGAGTTGGGGAGTCCAGGTCATTTCTGACCAGCTCCCCAGCACAGATGTCAGACCCAGAGCCACCAGGAAAAGTTTCAAAGCAATAGCCCAGTTGGACAGCGCCTGTAGCTCAGTGAGTAGGGCGCCGGCCCCATATACTGAGGGTGGCGGGATCAAACCTGGCCCCGGCCAAACTGCAACAAAAAAATAGCTGGGTGTTGTGACAGGCGCCTGTACTCCCAGCTACTCGGGAGGCTGGGGCAAGAGAATCGCCTAAGCCCAGGAGTTGGAGGTTGCTGTGAGCTGCGTGATGCCACGGCACTCTATTGAGGGCGATAAAGTGAGACTCTGTCTCTACAAAAAAAAAAGAAAAAAAAAATATTACCTAAAACTCAACTTTTTTTTTTTTTTTTTGAGACAGAGTCTCAAGCTGTCACCCTGGGTAGAGTGTTGTGGCGTTACAGTTCACAGCAACCTCAAATTCTTGGGCTTAAGCAATTCTCTTTCCTCAGCCTCCCAAGTAGCTGGGACCACAGGCAACCGCCACAACAAACACCCGGCTAAATTTTTTTGTTGTAGCTGTCATTGTTGTTTTAGCGGGCTCCAGCTTCAGTGTATGTGGCTGGAGCCCTACACACTGAGTTATGGCACTGCCTACAACTCAACTTTTTTTTTTTTTTGTAGAGACAGAGTCTAACTTTGTCGCCCTTGGTAGAGTGCCATGGCGTCACACAGCTCACAGCAACCTCCAACTCCTGGGCTTAGGCGATTCTCTTGCCTCAGCCTCTCGAGTAGCTGGGATGAGAGGCGCCAGCCACAACGCCCAGCTATTTTTTGTTGATGTTGCATTTTGGCCAGGGCCAGGTTTGAACCTGCCACCCTCAGTATATGAGGCCGGCGCCCTACCAACTGAGCCACAGGCGCCGCCCGAAACTCAACTTCTTAATAAAGTTTCACACACCAAAATATATACCAAAAGAAACCCTTCATTTGCAGTACTGACACTCAGCCACACTTGAGAACCGCTGTTCATTTCTGTGTTCTCCAGATAAACTTCCCATGGCCCCTTATAGCCCATTAGTTGGAGGAATATACCTAAAAATTTAATTGCAATCTTTGAGCCCTTTACTATGGCCAGAATGAATGTCAGATAGGATTTAGGCACAACCTTCCTTCTGAGGAGACTCTGATCACCTTCCTTGGAAAACATTAAGAATAGCAATTTTAGGCTGGGCGTGGTAGCTCACACCTATAATCCCAGCACTTGGGAGGCTGAGACTGGTGGATTGCCTAAGCTCACAGGTTCAAGAACAGCCTGAGCCAGACCCTATCTCAAAAAATAGCTGGGTGGGCTTGGCGCCTGTAGCTCAGTGAGTAGGGCACCAGCCACATACAATGAAGCTGGCAGGTTCCAGCCCAGCCGGGGCCTGCTAAACAACAACTAAAAAATAGCCTGGCATTGTAGTGGACACCTGTAGTCCTGAGGCTGAGGCAAGAGAATCACTTGAGCCCAAGAGTTAGAGGATGCTGTGAACTATGATGCCATGGCACTCTACCAAAGGTGACAAAGTAAGACTCTGTCTCAAAAAACAAAACCAAACAAAACAAGGGGGCTTGGCACCTGTAGCTCAGTAGCTAGGGCACAGCCACATATCCTGGAGCTGGCAGGTTAGAATCCAGCCTGGGCCTGCCAAACAACAATGACAACTACAATCAAAACATAGGGCGGCCAAACACATTATCTTAGTAAAGCATCACAAGAATGGAGAAGCATGAATCCCATGTACTCAATTTTGATATGAGGACAATTAATGACAATTAATGACATGGTGGGGGTGGGGGAAGGGGAGAGCAGAGAGAGAGAGAGGAGGAACTAAGTGGGTGGGGTCTTGGTGTGTGCCACACCTGTTGGGGGCAAAACACGATTGTAAGAGGGACTTTACCTAACAAATGCAATCAGTGTAACCTGGTTTCTTGTACTCTCAATGAATCCCCAAACAATAAAAAAAGGGGGGGAATTTGATGATATATGTCTTACACAAGGTGGCCATAAAGTTCGTGTGCAATTTAAAATTGCATACTACTTAAAACTGCACATAAACTTTAGAGCCACCCTGTATTTTGATAAAGCTATTTTAAAAAATCACTCAACTTCCATTGACGAATGTAATAAGGACAAAGATGTGGTGGTGCCTTTGGATTCAAAATACAATTGGGCTGAAGGATGTCTCCTTTGGCCTGACAGCCTTGACCTTATTTTACTTGGGTGACAGCCTCTAATTTCTCTTGAAGAACAAGCTGAGCCCTGTTCTGTGTGGTTCCCTGATGAAAATGTTGTTTACACGGCTCTTTACCTCCCACCAAGGGGCAAATCACCCTGGTTGAGCTCACTTAGATGCTGGCTTGGAAATTGCCCCACCCCAATCCTTGTCTTCCCAGCTCCTCTTCTGTCACTCAGTATAGCCCACAGGTCTGCTCATGTGTCCTCACCACAGATACCAGATCACCGCACAAAGGGAGAGGCCTTTGGGGTCACCTCTGCCAGATGTGGGGGTGTCCAGAGCCTCTTGTTGGGACTGAATCATTCTCAAGATAGCACTTGAAATTTTCCAGCTGAGATCCCAGGGCTGACTTCCTTCCTTTTCTTAGGTTTGGGCACAGTCTTCTAATATACTTCTTTTCTGCCTAGGTTAGCAAGAATTGGTTAAACGAAGTCGCTTGCAAAGGGAAAGTTCAACTGGTACAATGAGTCAACGTGTCTCAGCAGGAGCCCATGCACAAAAGTTTTAGCATTAATAATAATTAACAGCCTACAGGGCTATAGCACTATCCTGAGCATTGTCTATGCTTTTCCTTGTTTAATTCAACCTCACAGCAGCTTTGGGAGGTAGGTGTGATCTCTGCTCCATTTATACATGAAGGAACACAGCAATTAGGTAAATTTCACAAGGCCATACAACTAATAAGAGGGGGAATTAAGATTCAAACCCAAGTCTCCCTGATTGCTGAATAGTGTGGATGTCTGCCCAGGGCAGAGGGGACCCGAGGCCACCACGACTCAGAAGCTCTCCTAAGGCCTTGGTTTCAAGAGTTGGGCCTGCATTTTAGGACTCTTCCAGCAGAGCTCTCCTCCCTGTTGCACACCTGAACCACCTGGCGCTACAGCTGCTGATTCTTAGATTGCACAGCCCTGGTCTGGGGTGCTCCTGGGCTCCGGGTTTTTTTTTCCAGTTTCCTAGGGGATTTTAATGTGCGGCGCTGTCCATCTCTGTTCCAGCTTGTCAAACTTCGAAGGGTATACCTCACACCTGTCAAGCTTGTTAAACTGTAGAATCTGAGTCAGAAGGTCTGGGAGAGGGCTTGTAACGAGCTCCAGGTGACCCCGCGTAGAAAGGCGGCCCCAAGCAGGAGTCTCCCTGCTCAGAGAGGTGAGCTGGCCGCATCAGCATCACCTGGGAGCTCGGTAGAGACTCAGACTCCCAGCCTTCACCCAGGTCACCCAGACCTGCAGGATCTGAAAGTGAATGCTCGCAAGAGCCCCGGGGATGTTTGTGCACAGCTGGAGAAGCTCGGTGAGGGCCAGTGGACGTCTAAAGGAGCCTCCTGAACTGCAGGGCTGCCCCAGGAAGAGGACGGGAGCTGCCCCAGCTTCCAGGGAAGAGCAGTAAGAAGTTGAGGAGGCCTCCCTTTGGTGCAGGGGTGGAGGCGGGTCTCCCTGGGCTGTGGGGAAAGCACAGGCTGTCTAATAATGGCAGAAGGGATTCAAGCCTTGTCAGGATTCACTGACATCTATGGTCCCCCCACCACGCTGAAACTCTGACTCTAGAGGCTGAAGTGGCATAATGATAAAGTCACATGGACACATGGTCAGTGACTGAGGGTTTGACGTGAGAGGCATCTGAATTTGGGTTTGAGGGCAGGAAAAGTGCAGTATCTGGGATTAAAACTGATAGAAATCAACTGAATGTGAAGAGGAGAGCTAGGTGCCTTACACAAACATGCATAGGAAGAGGCTCTGGACACGGAGGTGAGCCCAAAGGCCTCCCTCGCATTGTGCTGTGATCTGGTGTCTGTGGTGAGGACACGTGAGCAGAAATGTGGGCTGTACTCAGTGAGAGAAGAGGAGCTGGGAAGACAAGGATTGGGGTGGGGTAATTCCCGTGCCCCAGCCAGAGACGAGAGCTCTGGTTCAGATGGCCTGGTGCTGGTCCTTTGGACAGAAAGTGGTTCCGTGGCTTCCTTGTGTGGAAGGACTAGAATCAGGTTATTTCAAGCAACTCAGGACCCTTGTGAGGAAATGTGGAGAAGAAATCTGGGCCCCAGCTGGCTCCCTAGATGTCAGCAGCCTCACTTTCTAGACCTTTTTTCTTGACTTCATCTTTTGTGTGACTCAGTTTCTCTCTGTTAATGGAAAAAAGGCTGAACTCCAAAATAATTTACTGATGTTTACTCTGAGCCAGACATGAATGACTGCTGGCTCAGGGATCCACAAATCTGAGGAGTCTTGAGTCAGTGGTCCCTGACTCAAGTGTAACTCAAGGCAGGTGGGTTACAATTTTGTTTTATACATTTTGGAGAGACAGGAATTCAGATAAAATCATAAATCAATACATGGAAGTTGTACACTGGTTTGGCCCCCAAAGGTAGGAGATATTGAAGCAGGGCGTGGGGAAGCTTACAGGTTATAGGTAGGTTCAGAGATTTTTTTTTTTTTGTAACTGGTCAAAAAAATAAAGCTTTAAAGACTCAGAATCAATAGAACGGAATGCCTGAGTTAAGTTATATAAGGGGGAGTCTTCTAATCAGAGAGCAGGCATGATATTCTCAAAGTGGCCTGTTAAGCAAATTGATGGTGTGTAGGCAACTTAAGTTTTGCCTTGCTTGGCTTTAGGTCCAGTTTTTAATTAGTCCAAATTTCAAAATGGAGGGGGTGTAAGGAGGCAAGTCCGACCTTCCTTCCCTTCATGGACAGGAGCTCAGTTGTAAGGTTTTTCTGGGATTCCCTCAGCCAGTTGCTGGGGGAGGGCCTTAGGATTTTATTTTTGGTTTACTTTTTTGGGCTTCTCTTCTGTCAGCTTGTTGCTCAGCCTCTTTGCAGCTTTTACAGCCCCGGGAGGGGGCTGGGAGAGAGGCTGGAGTCAGCCCAGCAGGAATGGCCCAGGGACACACTCAGGCTCTTTCAGAAACAAACTGACCAAGTCATGGATTGGTTTCACAGGCCCTGCTCACAGACAGGGGTGCTTTATGCTTCCCTAGCCAGCCCCTGGGAGAGCTAAGTCAGAAAAAAGGTTATTGTTTGCTAGGGCCCTCTGGCTTTCAGCCATTTTCTTAGTTGAGTATCATAATCCCAGGACGCCAGTCATTGATTTCATTTACTTTCTGGTTGGTTTTGCTGCTGGCTTGTCTTGGAGGGCTTATGAGGAAGTGACTGCAAACATAGAGCTATGTGTTCTGTGGGCACCCATAATGGAGCAACTGAGGTGACAGTCCTGTTGCATCTGCTGCTTGAATAGTTTCCAGCTAACAGTCGCTGTAGCCCTGATCAGGGGATGCGCTTCACTCATGGTTTTTGTTTCCTGTCCATGTTGCAGAGTGGGATGGAACTGGCTTCTCAGCCCACCCTGGAGGGGAGGAGCACTGTCTCTCCAGAGCTGGTCTTAGCTTCTTCTTCAGCTCATGCACTCAGCTCTACTGACAATGGGACCCCATAGCTCTCCCTGAACTAGCTATACAACTGCTGTTGGCCGCGGGCACTGCCACAACGTCCATAAGAAACTACACTTAAAGAGAACTCTTGAAGAATATTCTATTTCTCACTCTATTTTTCTAAATCAGAGATGATTGCAATAGTCTCTTAGATGATCTCACAGGGCATCCACAAGTCAGGACAATCTTCCCAGTCCAGAAGCCTGGCATTAAAAAGTGTAGATTTGTTCAGGACCTAAGAGTCATTAACCAAATTGTAGGACACATTTGCCCAGTAACCCCCAATCCTTATATTCTATTCACAGCTCTGACTGCTGAACTTGCTATTTCACAGTCTTAGATTTAAAAGGTGCTTCCTGGCCAGATGTGGTGGCTCATGCCTGTAATCCTAGTACTCTGGGAGGCCAAGGTGGAAGGATCTCTTGAACTTGGGTGTTTGAGACCAGCCCAAGCAAGAGTGAGACCCCATCTCTACTAAAAATAGAAAAACCAGCCGGGTGTAATGGTGCATGCCTATCATCCCAGCTACTCAGGAGGCTGAGGCAGGAGGATTGCTTGAACCCAGGAGTTTGATGTGGGCTATGATGATGCCACAGGATTCTACCCAGGGTGGCAGAGGGAGACTTTGTGTCAAAAAAAAAAGAGTCCTTTCTTTTAAATTCCTCTGAGCCCAGGGTGACAAGACCTGTTTGCTTTTGAGTGGAAAGACCCAGATACAAAAGCGAAACAATAATACTGTTGGACAATTCTTCTTTCTAAAACTTTCCTGCCATCTTTGGGGAAGTCTTTGCCAAAGACCTCCAAAACATCCAGGTAAAAGATGGGACTTTACTGCAGTATGCTGATGACATATGAGTCACTGACATTATAAAAAAGGCATCTATCAGGCTTGGCACCTGTGGCTCAACAGGCTAAGGCGCCAGCCATGTACACCTGAGCTGGTGGGTTCGAATCCAACCCGGGGGGCCCGCCAAATAACAATGACGGCTGCAACCAAAAAAAATGGCCGTACATTGTGGCGGGCGCCTGTAGTCCCAGCTACTTGGGAGGTGGAGGCAAAAGACTCGCTTGAGCCCAGGAATTGGAGGTTGCTGTGAGCTGTGATGCCACAGCACTTTATCCAAGGTGATAGCTTGAGGCTCTTTCTCAAAAAATAAAATAAAATAAAATAAATAAAACCAGTAAATCTAGGCCCGGTGTGGTGGCTCATGCCTTTAGCACTCTGGGAAGCCAAGGGGGGGGCAGATTACTTGAGCTCAGGAGTTTGAGACCAGTCTGAGCAAGAGTGAGACCCTATTTCTACTAAAAATAGAAAAACTAGCCAGGCATAGTGGCACATGCTTGATGTTCCAGCTACTCAGGAGGCTGAAGCAAGAGGATCTCTTGAGCCTAAGTGCTTGAGGTTACTGTGAACTATGACACCATGGCACTCTACCTAAGGTAATAGCTTGAGATTCTGTCTCAAAATAAATAAATACATAAATAAATAAAATAAAAAATAACAAAAAAATTAAAAAAAATTTTTTAAGTAAAATTAGTAAATCTAAACCCTAGAGCAAAGTATGGGAAAAACTTTTAATGATATCAGCCTTGAGAAAGAATTCATGAAGAAGACCCCATTGGCAACTGCAGCAACAACAAAAATAAACAAGTGGGACCTGATCAAGCTAAAAAGCTGTGGCAAAACAACAACAAAAATAAACAAATGGGACTTAATTAAACTGAAAAGCTTCTGTACAGCTAAGGAGACAATAACCAAAGCAAATCGACAACCTACACAATGGGAAAGGATATTTGCATATTTTGAATCAGACAAAAGCTTGATAACTAGGATCTATACAAAACTCAAATTAATCCACATGAAAAAAGCCAACAATCCCATATAGCAATGGGCAAGAGACATGAATAGAACCTTCTCTAAAGAAGACAGACAAATGGCTAATAAACATATGAAAAAATGCTCATCATCCGTAATTAATAGAGAAAGGCAAATCAAAACCACCCTGAGATACCATCTAACCCCAGTGAGAATGGCCTACATCACAAAATCTCAAAACTGCAGATGCTGGCAGAGAAGGGAACACTTTTACACTGCTGGTAGGACTGCAAACTAATCCAACCTTTTTGGAAGGAAGTATGGAGAACCCTCAAAGGACTCAGGCCAGACCTCCCATTTGATCCTGCAATCTCATTACTGGGCATCTACCCAGAAGGAAAAAAATCCTTTTATCATAAGGACACTTGCACTAGATTGTTTATTGCAGCTCAATTTATAAACACCAAAATGTGAAAACAGACTAAATGCCCACCAACCCAGGAATGGATTAACAAGCTGTGGTATATATACACTACGGAATACTAGTCAACCATAAAAAAAGATGGAGACTTTACAGCCTTTGTATGAACCTGGATGGAAGTGGAACACATTATTCTTAGTAAAGCATCACAAAAATGGAGAAGCATGAATCCTATGTACTCTATTTTGATGTGACAATTAATGACGCAGTGTGGGTGGGGGAAGGGGAGAGCAAAGAGAGAAAGAAGCAGGGAGGGGTGGGGAAAGGAAGAGCAGAGAGATGAAAGGAGCAAGGGGGTAGGGTCGTGGTGTGTGCCACACCTTTTGGGGGCAAGACACGATTGCAAGAGGGTCTTTACCTAACAAATGCAATCAGTATAACTGGTTTCTTGTATCCTCAATGAATCCCCAACAATAAAAAAAAAAAAAAAAAGCTCCTGCAAAGGTAGGGACACAGGGCAGTGCCTGTGGCCCAGTGAGTAAGGCACTGGCCCCATATACCAAGGGTGGCAGATTCGAACCCAGCCCCGGCCAAACTGTAACAAAAAGAGTGTTGTGGTGGGCACCTGTAGTCCCAGCTACTCAGGAGGCTAAGGCAAGAGAATTGCCTAAGCCCAGGAGCTGGAGGTTGCTGTAAGCTGTGATGCCACAGCACTCTACCGAGGGCAATAAAATGAGACTCTGTCTCTAAAAAAAAAGGTAAGGACACAACAAAGCGACAGACAACACTCAGAATGGGAGAAGATATTTACGTGCTATAAATCAAACAAAAGTCTGGTGGCCAGAATACGCAAAGAACTCAAGCAAATTAACAAGAAAAGAGCAAACAAGTAGGGGGCCTGTGGCTCAAGGAGTAGGGCACCGGCCCCCATATACCAGAGGTGGTGGGTTCAAACCTGGCCCCAGCCAAACACTGCAAATAAATAAATAAATAAATAATAATAAAATGAAATGAAAAAGAGAAAGAAAAGAACAAACAACACCATCAATCAATGGGTAAGCAACATGCACAGAACCTTTTCCCCAGAAGACAGATGGACAGACAAGCCATGAAGAAATGCTCATCATCCCTACTCATCAGAGAAATGCAAATCAAACCATGTTGAGATATCATCTAACACTAGTGAGAATAGCCCAAATCATAAGGTCCCAAAGCTGCAAATGCTGGCAGGGGTATGGAGAGAGGGGTCTACTGATGTATTGTTGGCTGGACTGCAAACTTTTGGAAAGAAGTAAGGAGAGTCCTTAAAGAACTAAAAGTAGACATCCCATTTGATCCTATAATTCCATTACTAAGTATCTACCCAGAGGGAAAAAAATCATTTGACCCAAAGGACTTCTGCATTCAAATGTTTAGAGCAGCTCACTTCACAACTATAAAGATGTACAAACAACCCAAGTGCCCATCAACCCGTAAATGGATTAAAAAGCTGCAGTATATGTATGCCATGGAATACTATTCAGCCATCAAAAAGATGGAGACTTCGCATCTTTTGTATTTACCTGTATGAATTTGGAGAACATTCTCCTAAGTAAAGTAACTAAACAATGAAAAAGCAAGCATCCCATGTATTCAGTACTAACCTGAAAATAGTAGACCAACAATTACAGTCCCACATGAGAGAAAAACACAATTACATTCAAGAAACGGGTAAGGGAGGAAGGGGCTTGGTTATTTCCCACCTAATGGGGGTAAAATATAAGGGTATATGGCACACTTCCTAGGTGAAGAACTCAATTACAACTCAGACTTTGGACTTTACCCTTACAAACACAAATGATGTAACCTAATCACATGTACCCTCATTTTAACTCATGAAAAAAAGTAGTAAATCTAATTCCACTTTCTAAATACTAGCATATTTGTTATTCGGAGGCTGAATCCTAGAAACAAACTGACTTGTAATTGATTATAACATTTTAATGTAATAGTTATATAAGCCAAAACCATCACTAATCTCTGGGTGTTTCTCATTTACTGCCGATTTTTTTTGGTTTTTTTGAGACAAAGTCTCACTCTGTAGCCCAGCCTAGAGTGCCATGGTGTCAGCCTAGCACACAGCAACTTCAAACTCCTGGGTTCAAGTGATCCTCCTATCACAGCCTCCTGAGTAGTTGGGATTACAGGCACCCTCAAAACACCTGGCTAATTTTTTTTCTATTTTAATAGAGATGGGAGAACCTGTTGCTCAGGCTCCTGAGCTCAAGCCGTCCTTCAGAGTCAGCATCCAAGAGTGCTAGATTACAGGCATAAACCACTGTGCCTAGCCCATTAACAGTATTTCAAAATGCAATAAACCAACTGATAGACATGGGAAGATAAATACATAAAATGGTTTTAACATTTAATGCGCACTGTAATTTGAAAAAATGTAAACTACTTTAAATAGTACCTGGGAATGCAGGAAGATGAATAACTTTGCATAACTGGCAGCAAATGAGAAACACCTAAACTATGGTGCAGGTATTTTAAAGGTCACTTAGAATTACTAGGAACATGTAATTTCTTTTTTTTTTAATTTAATTTAATTTTTTTATTAAATCATAGCTGTGTACATTAGTGCAATCAAGCGGTACAATGTGCTGGTTTCATACACAATCCGAAATGTCTTCATCAAACTGTTTAACATACCCTTCATGGCATTTTCTTAGTTATTGTATGAAGACATTAGTATTCTGCATTTAGTAAGTTTCACCTGTACCCTTCTAAGATGCACCATAGGTGTGGCCCCACCAATTACCCTCCCTCCACCCCGGAACATGTAATTTCTAAAATGCAAAACTATGTCACTTTCCTGTTATAAATCTTCAATGATACAATATGGTATTGTATCTCAAATTTGTTTCAGAATAATCTACCAGGATGGAGGTAGTGGTCTCAATAAGATTAGCCATGAGTTGGTAATTAATAAAGTTATGGGATATGTGTAAGAGGATTCATTCTACTACTCTTTATATGCTGAAGTTTTCTAAAATAGACAATCTTCAATGGTTCCCTCTGCTTACTCAGTTACTTTCAGTTTCTCAAGTCTCCGAGCATTAAATGTTGCCTAAAAACTCTCATTGACCTGCTCACCTCAACCACCAAGACCACCCAACATCTGGCTAATTCAAATTCAATATTTTAGAGCCCAGTTTAGCTGTCATTTCCTCCAAGATGCCTCCTCTTACTACCCAGGTTTAGGTGAGTACTCCATCCTAAGTACTCCCCTAATAACTCTTATTCTCCTATCACTGCACTCTGCATGTTATGTTCAAATGACTGGTTTTTTGGTTGATGTAAATGGGTTGTATAACTGTCTTTCACAGATGAATCTCTAGCACCTAGAATGGCACTGAATGAATGAATATATAATATCCGTAACTCTTGGATTACAGAACAGGCATATGATACCATCCTAAACTTGCTGTAAAGTCATTATTATTTCCCCCAGCTTGTATTATAAAATCAAAGAGGTATATAAGCTTCTTAAACAGACTTGAAAATCTCCTGTGAGGCAGGATTGGCATTATGGCTTTTTTTTTCTTTTTTCTTTTTTGAGACAGAGTCCTGTTGCCCTGGCTAGAGTGCAGTTTCATCATAGGTCACTGCAACCTCGAACTTATGGGCTCAAACAATCCTTCAGCTTCAATGAATAGCTGGAATTATAAGTGTGCACCATCACACTCAGCTAATTTTTCTATTTTTAGTAGAGATGGAGTCTTGGTCTTGCTCAGGTCAGTCTTGAACTCCTGAGCTCAAGGGATCCTGCTGCCTCTGCCTCCCAGAGTGCTATGATTATAGTCTTGAGTCATTGCACCCAATGCATTCTGACTACTTTAATTAAAATTTTTGAACTTTTATAAACTATAAAATCTTATGGCCCAAGAAAATGAGTGCATATATTTGTCAAAAAGCAAGTATGTTTCTAGCAGCTTTAGTCATAATAGCAAAAAGTTAGCAAATCTCCATCAATAAGGGAACAAATAAATTGTGTTTTATTTATATAACAGAATACTATAAAGAAAAAACTGTTTCACAAAACAATATGGATGAATCTTATCAACATGAGTCAAATAAGCCAGACACAAAACAATATTGTATGATTCTATTTATATGCACTTCATGAATAGACAAAACTAATCTACAGTAACGTTAAGTCAAAACTGTGATAACCTCTTAGAAGAGTATAAATGACAAAAAGGGGGACTCATGAGACTTCCAGGATCTTGAACTATTCTGTATATTAATCTGTGTAGTGATCACTATATATATTACATATATAGGTAAAAATTCAAATTATACATTTAAGAACTGTGTACTTTATGTCAATATTTACACCACAATAAAATTTAAAATAGAAATGACAAAAGATCTATAGTTTATTTTTTCTTTACTACCTCTTTTCTTCAACTTGAACTCCTTAAAACATAAAAAATTTTATATGCAGAAATCACCAATTCATAGTTAGCATTTTTTTTTTTTTTTTTTTGAGACAGAGCCTCAAGCTGTCACCCTGGACCAAGTGCGGTGGCATCACAGCTCACAGCAACCTCCCATTCCTGGGCTCAAGCGAGTCTCCTGTCTCCGCCTCCCAAGTAGCTGGGACTACAGGCGCCCGCCACAACGCCTGGCCATTTTTTGGTTGCAGCTGTCACTGTTGTTTGGTGGGCCCGGGCTGGATTCGAACCCACCAGCTCAGGTGTACGTGGCTGGTGCCTTAGCCCGTTGAGCC
>CAUYRH010013806.1:0-21055 GCA_963574655.1 Perodicticus potto
GGAAGATATCGGCCTGGGGAAAGACTTCATGAGGAAGACTGCCATGACAGTTGCAACAACAACAAAACTAAACAAATGGGACTCAATTAAACTGAAAAGCTTCTGTACAGCTAAGGAGACAACAACCAAAGCAAACAGACAACCTACACAATGGGAAAGGATATTTGCATATTTTGAATCAGACAAAAGCTTGATAACTAGGATCTATAGAGAACTCAAATTAATCCATGAAAAAAGCCAACAATCCAATATATCAATGGGCAAGAGACATGAATAGAACCTTCTGTAAAGAAGACAGACAAATGGCTAACAAATATCTGAAAAAATGCTTATCATTCCTAATTACTAGAGAAATGCAAATCAAAACCATCCTCAGATACCATCTAACCCCAATGAGAATGGCCCACATCACAAAATCTCAAAACTGCAGATGCTGGCATGGATGTGGAGAGAAGGGAACA
Organism: Perodicticus potto; assembly: GCA_963574655.1. NCBI lineage: Eukaryota > Metazoa > Chordata > Mammalia > Primates > Lorisidae > Perodicticus > Perodicticus potto. The sequence goes on from CAUYRH010013806.1 coordinate 462, forward strand.
CTTTTACAAGGCTGTTGGGACTTCAAACTAATACAACCTTTTTGGAAGGAAGTATGGAGAACCCTCAAAGAACTCAAGCTAGACCTCCCATTTGATCCTGCAATCCCATTACTGGGCACCAAGCCAGAAGGAAAAAAATCCTTTTATCATTAAGGACACTTGCATTAGACTGTTTATTGCAGCTCAATTTATAATCGCCAAAATGTGGAAACAGCCTAAATGCCCACCAACCCGGGAATGGATTAACAAGCTGTGGTATGTACACTGTGGAATACTATTCAGCCATTAAAAAAAAATGGAGACTTTACAGCCTTTCTATTAACCTGGATGGAAGTGGAACACATTATTCTTAGAAAAGCATCACAAGAATGGAGAAGCATGAATCTCATGTACTCAATTTTGATATGAGGACAATTAATGACAATTAATGACATGGTGGGGGTGGGGGAAGGGGAGAGCAGAGAGAGAAAGAATGAGGGAGGGGTGAGGAAAGGAAGAGCAGAGAGAGGGAAGGAGTGAGGCGGGTGGGGTCTTGGTGTGTGCCACACCTTATGGGGGCAAAACATGATTTTGTAAGAGGGATGTTACCTAACAAATGCAATCAGTGTAACCTGGTTTCTTGTACCCTCAATGAATCCCCAACAATAATAAAAAAAAAAAGTTCCACATGGAACTTTCAGATGTGAAATTGCTCAAAATGGGGCTGCTCCACTCTCCCCAACTCCCTCCCCGACCTTTGTCACACAGAGACTTGGAGACAGAGCCTTTGTCCTCTAGGGTCCTTAGGCTGGGGCGAGTTCCAACACACTGAACCATTTCTTTGCTGAAGGCAGGCTGTCCCCTTTTTGCTTTATTATCTAGGTAACTAACCAATTCTTCAGTGTGAGCAAAGAGAGAAATGGAGGCAACTACTAATTAGAGACTGACTTTTAGAACATGTAAATGGGCCTTGCTATCAGAGCAGGTAGGGAACACCTACTGTTTGTCTGGCGTTCGGCTGGCTGTCCCCGTGTGGTAGGAGGGAATAAAGACCTGGGGTGCCCGCCTGTGAGTGCAGGAGAAACGCATGTGAATTCAATCAAAGCTGGTGAGGCTTGCGCTTGGCTTCCTGCACACCGTGTTCTGGGAGTGGGTGGAGAACACGGTCTTCTCCAAGCCTGACCCTGGCAGCCCAGCAGATGTGTTTATTTCTTCCTTTCCACTTGGGAGGCAGGCGGGCAGCTCCAGGGCCAAGCTGGCTGGAGTTTGGATGATGCTGGGTCTTACTGCTAGCACCTGTGATTCTACTTTTTTTTTTTTTTTTGAGACAGAGTCTCACTTTGTCACCCTTGGTAGAGTGCCAAGGCATCACAGCTCACGGCAACCTCCAACTCTTGGGCTTAAGCGACTCTCTTGCCTCAGCCTCCTGAGTAGCTGGGACTACAGGTACCCGCCACAATGCCCAGCTATTTTTTTTGCAGTTGCCACTGCTGTTTTAACTGGCAGGGGCCAAGTTCGAACTCGCCACCCTCTGTATATGGGGCCATTCTCCCACCCACTGAGCCACAGGCACCGCCCCTGCACCTGTGATTCTAGGCTAACTGTGCTTCCATTTTCTGACCTGTAGAAGGTGGGTAGTGACAGCACCTACTCATAGGGCAGGGATGAGGCCCTAATGTGATAATCCATCACATAAGTGCTAAGAAAAATGCCTAATGGGGTAAGCAAGCAGCCTGCTTTAGATCTCAGTTTGGGGAATCTTAGAAAGGAGTGTGATTGTTTATGCAATAAAAAATAATGTCAGGGTGGCGCTTGGGGCTCAAAGGAGTAGGGCACTGGCCCCATATGCCAGGGGTGGTGGGTTCAAACCCGACCCTGGCCAAAAACTGCAAAATAAAATAAAATAAAATAATGCCAATCAGGCTCAGTGGCTTATACCTGTAAACCTAGCACTTTGGGATGCTGAAATGGGAGGATCACTTGAGACCAGGAGTGCGAGACTAGCTTGAGCAAAGTGAGACCCCCATCCCTACAAAAAATAGAAAAATTAGCTGGGCATTGTTGCAGGTGCCCATAGTCCCAGCTACTTGGAAGGCTGAGGCAGGAGGATTATGAGTTGGAGGTTTCTGTAAGCTAGGCTATGCCATGGCATTCTAGCTGGACAACAGAATAAGATTCTGTCTCAATTACAAAAAAAAAAAAGAGGAGATTTATTATCTTGCTTTTTCTGATTATAAAAGTCATACATATCCCAGCTACCTAAAGATCACATTTTGCCTGTATTTCATTTTAGTTCTTTCTTTGTGCAGTATGCATGTGTGTGTGTGTTAAATAAAATTTATGGGGCGGTGCCTGTGGCTCAGTGGGTAGGGTGCCAGCCGCATATACCAAGGGTGGTGGGTTCGAACCTGGCCCTGACCAGTTAAAACAGCAGTGGCAACTGCAACAAGAAATAGCCGGGCATTGTGGCGGGTGCCTGTAGTCCCAGCTGCTTGGGAGGCTGAGGCAAGAGAATTGCTTAAGCCCAAGAGTTGGAGGTTGCTGTGAGCTGTGACACAAAGGCACTCTACCGAGGGCGACAAAGTGAGACTCTGTCTCAAAAAAAAAAAAAAAAATACGGGAGCCCATTGTTTTAGACTCAGCTCCTGCACTAGGCCTACTCATGCTAAGGTTCCATATTACCAAAACTGAAGCTGGAGCTGTTAATTTGTAAGATCTGACTTTCTGAGAAATCAGGAGAGATATATAGCCAAATCCACAAATGGGCCAGTTTTAGCTGGCATGATAAGGAAGTCCCCTCTGCTTAACCCATGCAAGGAAAGTAACTTTAAAATGACCAATCCACTTTCAATTCTTTGTTTCAGCTTTCTTTAGCCTTCTAGTTTCTATAAAGACCACATCCTCTGCTCAGCTCAATGAGTATCTCTCTGTTTTGTAGATGGGATGCTGCCCGATTCATGAATCACTAACAAAAGCCAATTAGATCTTTGACACTCGTTGTTGAAATTTTGATCTTTGGTAACTTGTGTGCATGTGCCTATATATACATATACATATATGTGATTGGGCATGTGTTATTGGTATAGTTTTCAAAATTAAAATCATGACTCTCGTATAAATCTAGAATGAACATAGATCAAGGACTGCTTTAATTAGGGACGGAGCCAGTAGGATGGTAAAGCTGGTTGTCGGGAGAATTAGAGGAACAGTTGTAATAGAGACATTGGGGGAAGAATGCTGGAATAAGACAGCTGGCTTGGATACAAACTGGTTAATGCCCTATAGGGCAATAAAACTATTACCTTGGGGCTTGTTTTTTACCAGCCAAGAAATCTACAAGTTCATATGTAACTTTGTACAAAGTTACATTCCTCTGGAATCCTCTTAATTGTTAAGTTATCCAGGGGTGGGCTTGCTAAACCATGCTCTAATATGTTGTCTAAAGAGACAGTCCTCTCCTTGCTGTCTTTCCACTTTGGGGATTATTTTTCTTAACAGTGTCTGTATATTCTTTCTGATTACATGTTAGAACACACTGTACACCTCAGCCCTCACACTTAATATCCACACTCATTTTGGAAAGAAAGGTTTGAGGAAGGACCAGGAATCCCCCAAAGGGTGTGATTGCTCCTAAATCCAGCTCACCTAAGATGCCCTTTGTGGGTACCCCCAGATCCCTGCTGGACTTGGGCGCTGTCCCCCAGCATTCTTTATTGTGTTTGTCAATTTCCCTGTCTCCTTCTTCACCGGAGCTGAGTTTCTTGAGGTCAGGGATTTGTTGAGCTGAACTGTTTTTCCTGATCTCTCTGACCCAAGCATCTCTTAGGTGGTCATGGAGTGATTCACTTCAGAGGTGTTTGCTGAGTGAGTGAACATAGATTTCAAGAGGACTGGCCTTTGTCAGTTACAAAAAGATGTGCCCTGCTATTAGGGACAGGCAGGGACTCCTCTTCTGGATTGCTGAGTCAGAGAAGCTCCTGGCCCCTTTGTAGCACGATGCCTTTTCCCACCTCTTCACCTAGCTCTAACTGCCTATTCATTGTGTTTGGAGGGCTGGACACAGTCTTGAAAACCAGTCTTGTCTCTTCTCTCTAGGACTCTCTTGACCCAGCTCTCTGGTTTCCTAACTTTCTTTCCTAATTGCGGTCTCAAATGGGTAAAAAGTTCTTGGTCTGCACTAGCTAAGGAGAGAAGATTGTGTCTTGAAGGATTAATTTTCTCATACTATGAATTTTAAAGCTCTGGTTCCACGTGTTGGGAAAACCCATCAAAATGCTAATGGCTTTGTGGTCTTGCCTCCTGCAGACCTTTTTTGCATTAGAATATATTCACATGGACTTGACTGAGAAGGATTACAAAGAGTTGGGGTGCAGTTTTCCCAGATTCCACCGCCACCCTGTGGGTTTTAAAGTCTGAATTAATAGCCCCAGTTGCAGGAGAGCTGTGGTCGCTGTGAGGCTGGGCCCTTCACTCAATTCCAGTTTTTAGTGCTTTCAGTTTCCTTGCTAGCTGCACGGTGGCCGGTTTAGTGACATCTCGATTACTGTCATGTGGCTTTTTAATACTGCTTCTCTCTGAGGCAGCATGTCCTTGGACTTGCGTTCCTGTGTGTTGAACACTGCACATTGGACCCACGTGGAGTTCAAGGTCTGGAATGTGAGGCACAATTCATACCACAGCCAGCTGCAGCACGAATCCTGCCTCTTTTCCTTCTGGAACCGTGTGCCAGAGTCCTATCTGTTCTTTCAGCCTACCCAAGCCCAGGTATTCTCCCCACAACAGCCCAATGGCCGGTGATGTAGGCCCTCAGATGTGTGCTAGGGAAGACCACTGAACTAAAGCAGGCTGGACTCAATGGGCACTGGGGCTTGGGTGGCTTTGGCTGCAGACAAAATCCTGACCCTGGCCCTTCTGCTTGGGTTTGCTTTGTGACCGTAGACAAGATGTTCAACCTCCCTGGTCAGGCCTCGGGGCCTTTGCTAGTTGGCAGGAGAACACTGGCCTCCTGGTAGGAGAGTTATGTGTTTTCCCAGGCAATGTAGGCTTCACCTCCAGGGATCAGCCTCTTAAACCTTCGAGCTTCTGGGCCCCTCTGCCTGGCAGGTCTGCTGGGGGTTTCCCTCCCTGTGGCCGTGAGCTAGGCCTAGCAGACTTTGTTGACAGCATCATTTGTTTTCTGTTTCCTTTTCTTTATGCACAACTCACTGATGATGTGTAGTTACCTAACAAATATGTAGCAGCCCACTTCCCTCCTCTGTGAGATAGGGAGAGTGTGAACCCCCCCCCTTGCAGTGTGGGGGGAGTAAGAATGAAGTTCAAATGTACAGTGAGGTCCAGTGGGTGGTCCTTGTCTTTACCCTCCCGCAGGTGATGAGAAAGTGCTTCAGATGGGACAAAGTGGGAGCAGGTGCAAGGCGGCAGCACTGATGGCAAGGGGTTTCAGGCTCCCAGGGGCTCCCCATTCTCCCTCCTGCTCAGTCGGCCAGTGTGATCATGCCTGTCTAATGTCGACCCTATCCCAGAGGGCACCCAGACCCCTTGGCCGGCACATGCCATCTGCAAAAAAGCTCCTGACCAGCTGGGAGGCGTGAGGGGAGACGATCATTAACAGAAGTTGCGCTGCGAATAAACAGCTTCACGTGCTAATTCATGGGTTGGTACATTCCCTTCCTCCCTGGCTTTTCCATCATCCCCAAGCCACCAAGTTAGGAGTCCCATGCCCCTGCGTAGACCCTGGGCCCCTGTGGCAAGGCCCATAGCCCCCTGCACCATGTCCAGTTAACCTCAGAGAGTGGTCTCTGCTCCTATGCAGAAATAGATCCTAATTTCTGAGGGTGCTGCAGCTTCCACCACAGCCCCACAGAGACCCCGGGGCACAATTAGCAAGCTGATGGGGACTCATTCTGGGACTTCCAGTGATGGGCAGAGTGACAGGGCTAGCGGTGGGAAGTGCCTTGCATCCCCAGTGAGCCAGAGCTGGTGGGGAGACTGGGCTGCTCATCACCCTGGCAGCTTCATTAAGGGCTGCCCAGGGGGTTGAGGAGATGCAGGGTAGGGGTGGAGCGGGAGCATCCAGAGCTGCCTGGGCTGCTTTCCCTCCACACCCGCCGCCCCCCCCACTAACCCCCTACGTTGCTAATTTAAAACAAAGGGAAAGAAAGCCGGGCTTTGCTTTGCAGCCTTAAAACTGCAGAGCTTTTATCTGTCAACAAACAATGCATCAGGCTGGCAGTGGCCCAGCCTGGTTCCTGTGGCCTGGCCTCAGTGCTGGGAGAGGGCACCTGAGGCTGAGCCACCCTTCAGAGCTGGCCTCTGAGGTCTCTCTGAGGATGCTGCCCCTTTTGGGGGCATGGGCCAAGAGTCCTTGCAGTCTCAGGACCCAGAAGGGTGGTTGTTTCATCTAGGAGTCAGAAAGAGATGTAGGGTGGGGAGCACAGAGCCAGAGTGAGGTAGAGGAGAGGGCAATAGAGGGGGGAGGAGAGGAGGTGGGGAGAGATTGCTAGCAGCTCCCTCCAGTAGCTAATAGGTGTAAAGGGGCATCTCACTGCAGTTTTGATTTGCATTTCTGTAATGATCAGTGATGTTGAGCATCTTTTCACTTATTTAGTCGCCATTTGTATGTTTTCTTTGGAGAAATGTCTATTAATATCTTTTGCCCATTTTTAAATTGGATTGTTTTGGGGGGGTTGAGTTCGAGCTCCCCATATACTCTGGATATTAACCCCTTATCAGACACACAATTTGCACATACATGTATTTTCTCCCATTCCTTGCATTGCCTTTTTGCTCTGTCTATATTCTTTTGGCACACGAAATTGTGAAATGTTCATGAAGCACAGTTTATTATCGATGTTTTGCTTTTGTTGCCTGTGCCTTTGGTGTCATATTGAAGAAATTATTGCCAAATCCAATGTTAAGTCACTCTGGCTAGAACTTCCAGTACTGTTGAATAGAAGCGGCAGAAGTGGGCTTCCTTGTCTTGTTCCCGATCTTAGAAGAAAAGCTTTCAGTCTTCCACCATCGAGTGTGATGTTTCCTGTGGGTTTGTCATGTATGACTTTTATTATGTTGAGGTGGTTTCCTTGTATTCCTAGTTTGTTGAGATTTTTTTTTTTTTTTTTTTTTTTTACCATGAAAGGGTTTTGAATTTTGTCAGATGCTTTTCCTGCATCAATGAATACGATCATGTGGTGTTTTCCCCTTCATTCTGTTAATGTGGTGTGTTAACTTGATTTTTGTATGTTTTACCATCCTTGCATCCAAGGAATAAGTCCTACTTGGTTATGGGGTATATAGTATGCTGCTGAATTTAGCTTGCCAGTATTTTGGGGGTGGGGATTTTTGTATCCGTGTTCATATGGTATGTATCAATAGTATATTGGTCTGTAGTGTTCTTTGTTGTTGTTGTTGTTCTCTTAGTGTCCTTCTGGCTTTGGAATCAGGGTAGTGCTTGGCTATTACCCTTTTTGCAGGAAGTTACAGCAGATTATATTTTGTAAGATTTCTGCTTCCTCTATTCAAGTGCTTATGATGTGCTGGTCACTTGTAACCTAGCAGCTCATCTAATCCCTAGCTGTAACCTAGCAGCTCATCTAATCCCTAGCTGTAGCCTTGGAGGTAGGGTTATGATTATCCACCCTTTGCAGGTGAGTATCTTGAGGTTTAGTGGGACACAGAACTTTCCTGAGGTCACATGAATGGCGAGAGGCAAACCCTGGCCTATAGGATAGAAGATCGTGATCTCTTAATCAGAGCAGACCTTTGATCCCGGTGCGCCCCATTTTCTATTCTGTCTCCTACCCACATTGCAGACCAGTAACAGGCTTCCCTGTTGTATACTCATGGTGTGTACTCATGGTGTATACTCATGGTCCCATGTGTATACTCATGGTGTGTGAGCTATTGTACTGCAGGGGAATTGGTTTCCATGCAAGCCCATTCACAGGTAACTGTCCAAATGGTGTTGTGCTATTCAGTTATCCTGACTCTTTCCCCATCATAGGGTTTTCTCCCAACTTGCATCATTGCAGAGCAGTGTGGACCATCCCTCAGCCCCAGCCTAGGTAGTTGGCCTATCCCAAGCCTGTCCACAGAGAGCCAGCTCCAGAGAGCAACTGGCCTACTCGGTTGGCGAATCAACTGCAAAAATGCTGCTTTCCTTGTGGCACTGTTGAATTCTTTGCCACTTGGATCAGCAAAGGCCAAGGCAAGAGGTAACTCTGACTCCTCCTTTCTGCGGACTTCATCCTGTAAATGTGCAGACAGAGCAGGTGGTAAGGTGGGGTGAACTTGGGGCTGTCAGTGCAGACCCACACTATCAGGCCCACAAACTGCAGCACTAGGAAGCCAGACTCTTCATAGCTTGTAGAAGCATCAGCCTCTCAGGGTCCAGAGAAAATTACACAAGTAGTTGAGAGTCTTCCCATTTACTTAGTTTGCTTCATTCTTTTTTTTTTTTTAACCCCAGAGATAGATAGAGTCCTTCTCTGTCACCAAGGCTGGAGTGCGGTGGCACAATCATAGCTCAGTGCAGCCTCTAACTCCTGGGCTCAAGTGATCATTCTGCCTCAGTCTCCAGAATAGCTGGAACTACAGGCGTGTGCCACCACACCTGGCTAATTTTTTATGTTTTTTGTAGAGGCAAGGTCTTGTTATATTGCCCAGGCTGGTCTTGAATTCCTGGCCTTAAGTGATCCTCCTACCTCAACCTCCCCAAATGCTGGGAATACAGGCATGAGCCACTGCACCTGGCCCATTTAGCTCATTCTTTTATAGTTCTATTCATCTTTCATCCTCTCATCCATCCCTGCATCCATTCTTCCATCCGTCCATCTATCTTTCCATTCCTATAACTGATTATAAACTAGTTCCTTCTTTCTAGCATTCATGTTCTTTTATAGGTCCAATCTTTACCCATCCATCCATCTATCCCAGCAACTGTGTTCATCCAGCTATTATTTGCTGGGTCAGGAACTGAGATCCATAGAGGGAGTATGAACAAAAAGCACACAGTTACCTATACACACAATTATTGTAGGAGCCCAGAGAACAAGGATTTATTATGCCTGTTGCTTTGTAACAGGCAAGTTTAATCAGAAGATAATAGGAGGACTTTGAAGGATGAGTAGGAGTTTGACAAGTGAGAGGAGAAGTGAAACTCAGGGTTAGGATGAGAATTCCAGGGAGAGTGAATATCAGTGAGCTTGGGCTGAGCCTGCTGGTGGGGCATGTGAGTCCAGGTGAGTTCAACTTGACCATGGGGTCTGTGCATACTGTGAGCACCTGAAGATAGGTCTGGAAGGTAGGGATCAGATGATAAAAGGCAAAGGGAAGCCAGGGAACCCACTGAAATAGGAGACATATACAGCACTCTATAATTATGGGCTCAGTATGACAGGGAAGGAGAGGACGGAAGGAGGCAACAGAGGCTGCAGGTTGGCAGACCAGCCAGGAGCCTGTTTGCAGCATGTGGACAGGCAGTAATGAGGTCAAACCTGGCCAGGGACAAGCAGGAGCTCTGGGCATGGAGAGTCAGAGATGATTTGGGAGAAATGAGAAGGAAAAGAAACAATAGCTGGGAAAACAGATGAGAGTTTTTAATCTGGGGGCTGGTTAAATGGGGGTTCTCTGTGAAAATTCAGTAGGTTATATACTCATGGTGTGTGAGCTGTTGTACATATGTACGTTATATCTTAATGAAAAATATTAAAAACTGGGTAGAAAATATCAGGGTAGATATTAAAGTTTCTCATCTGGGCCTCACCGGGGACACTAGCGCTCAGGACTCAGAATTTTTTTTTTTTTTTTAAGATTCAAAGCTCAGCCCTTAGTTTGGAAGAAAGACAAGGGGAAAGAAGATCTAACATTTGAGCCAGACCTTGAAAAATGGGTAAACTTGGCTAATAGTCATCATCTTTACTACCATTTATTAAGCTCTTACTATCTTTAGGGGATTCTGAGACCCACTTTTTTTTTTACATTTTAATTTCTTTGAAACCACGGATGCATCATATGAAAGAGTGACATCGTAATTAATTCAACTAATTGGTAGTGTTTTCTCTTTCTTAGAAGGACTTAGCGTTGTGTTGTGATTATAAAACACAGAGACTTACATCGGAGAGCTACGAGGCTGCGTGTCAGGCTTCAGCACATACATTCCTCATGGAATCTCACAACATCCTGAGTGATCAGCTGTGTGTCCTGGATTAGGAGGGGAGGCCTGGAGTAGGCGGGTCACTTGCTCGAGGTTTCAGAGCCAGTAACAATGCATTTAAGATTTCGACTTGTGCCACATCAAACTTTGGGGAGGATGCCGGTGAGGACTTGGGAGTTAGTGCTCCTCCCACTCTGGGTCTTTGCTTTCCAAACCCCAGGGTGAATCAGATCAAGGGTAACCCCCAGTGCCACTCACCAGCTTTTGCACTGCCTCTGTCACCCAGCACCAGTTCCTGCTCTCAGCCCTTAAATGTGGGGAGTCTCTTCTGCCTTCCAGGAGAGCTGTGGCTCTAAGAGCTGTAGTGACCCCCTTCCCCACGAGAGGAGGCAGCTGCCATGAGATCTGGGGGTTGGGGAGAAGGGGAAGAAGTTTGAAGAGCTGGTTTCTCTCGCACAATGAAGATTTGCTTAAATGGGAATTAGGATTAGTGCTGGGTTTTGCATCCCCTGGCAGACTGGTAATACACTAATCTCCTCTCGAGCTATTAGAAGACAGAATTCCACTGAAGAAGGCAGGCAGTTTAAGCTCCAGAGAGCAAAAACCTGGAAAGTAATTTTGTTATTGACAGGCCCTGCCCACACCCCCTGACACACAGCCTGCAGCTCCTTCCCGGCCTGGCTGTGGCCTTTAATTCTGTTAATGTGTGACATTCACCAAGGCTGCGCGGTTGACAGGCACTCTTGACATTAATACGTGTTCCGTGCAGTCCCTGGAGCTCATAAAAGCTCATTATCAGTTCTGAGCCAGTAAATGCAGTGGGGGCTCAGGTAGGCCTGAGTTCCTCAGCGAAGCCCCCAGGCAATAAAGGATTAGACTCTGTGCGGGCCAAGTCATACACCCTTCCTTTTGTCTAGGACACTCGGCTTCCCAGGCCACTGGAGAGTGACCAGGAAAGCCCTTCAGTAGGTACAGCCTTGGGTTCAAATATACATCCAAGACAAAGGGTTCCTTTTGCCCTGGGTGAGGGGACTGGAGCCAGCTTTTGGGGAAGGCAGTTTGTCAGCACCTCCCCTTGTGCAGAATGTGCCCAGCCTCGCCCAGCCTTCCTCTTCTAAGCTTCTGGGCTTTGGAATTGCACAAACCTTTCCACACAGAGAAGGGCACCCAGGGGGTCATTGTGGGGTGAGGCTGTAATGGCCCGAAGTGCCAATACTCTACACAGCCAGGGTGGTAAATAAGCAAATGGGGAATAAATTATGGTCCACATGTACTGTGGGCTACTGTGCAGCTGTGAGAAGGACTCTAAAAGAATGATAGATTTTCATGGTCACAGGTGGATGTGATATTGTTGACAAGTGATGCAAATGACATCATAGGACATCTGTGGTAAGATCCTATTTGTGTAAAAAGCCACAGTACATGTGTGCCCACAGAGGTGCATGCTCCCCCCCTCACATACTATCTCTCTGACTTTCTCGTATGTAGTTAGGTGGGATAAAGTCTAGAACATCTCAGTCCAAAGTCTTTGCAGCGGCTCTATCTGTTAAATAGTACAGGCAGGCAAGGAATAAAGTGTACTTTCATGATTGAAAATGAAAATTTTAGGCCGGGCGCGGTGACTTACATCTGTCCTCCTAGCACTCTGGGAGGCCGAGGAGGGAGGATTGCTTGAGCTCAGGAGTTTGGGACCAGCCTGAGCCAGAGCAAGACCCCATTTCTACAAAACTAGAAAAACTAGCCAGGCATTGTGTCCCAGTCGTCCCAGCTACTCAGGAGGCTAAGGCAGGAGGATCATTTGAACCCAGGAGTTTGAGGTTGCTGTAAGCTATGATGCCACAGCACTGTACCCAGGTTGACAGAGTGAGACTCTGTCTCAAAAAAAAGGAAAGGCAAGGAAAGGAGAGGAGAGGAAAAGAGAGGAAAAGAGAGGAGAGGAGAGGAGAGGAAAGGAAAGGAAAAGAAAATTATGTTTCTATGGGTTTATAAATGTAATGACTTCCTCTGATTGTAGCCTCAGTCTGGCTCGAGACACATGAGTCTCTCCTCTCCCCTCCCAACACTACCTACCTCCGTGTTTCCGACCTTTTTAAACTCACAGCACACTTGAACTATAGTTAAACTTCTGTGGCTCACTTAACTTATGGTGATCAAGTAAAAGTAGCAAAAAGAATGTACTTGCTGAGCTTTGAACTTTTGAAAATAATTTAATTATTTATCCTCTCTTGGGACCCCAGTTGAAAATCACTGACAATAGCTGGACATCTGAGGCTGAGATGGCCAAATCAAATGAGGCTGTGTCCTCTGGCCAAGTCCTATTTCCTGCGAGTTAGTGGGAGTTGAAATCTACCACTAAGCATGGGATAGACTGATGTGGGGTCTGCAGAGCAGACCTTGAACTCATTGCTCACCTCTCCTAATGTGGACAGGGCACCACACCAGGCTCAAATTCCCTTGGCCCCATTGCCTCAGCTCTGCCCCATTTAAGAGTTATGACCTTGGGCAAGTTTAACTCCTCTGAGCTCACGGTCCTATCTCTGCCCTGGTGATACTTTCTTATGGGTTCCAGAAGGTGTCAAGAGGATTGTCCTTATCATTCAGGACAACGTGAAACTTCCACTATATGGCCTGTCATTGAGGGCAAAAGGGGTCTGAGAGGGGAGCGATTGGGGAACTGGCTCTCAGCTCCCTGCCCTTCAGGCTGTTAAGTTTTGCTCTTTTCTTTCTCAGCTGTGTCTATGACTAGGCAGTCCTTTGGGACTGGCCTAAACCTCAGCTGGCAATATGTGGCCAGGACATGTGCAAAGTTACCAAACTTTGATCCATCTCCAGTGACCTGGGGATGCTTTGTCAAACTGACAGAGGGGCAGGGTGGTAGAGGTTGGAATTCTGGCCCCCTGCACTCTGGGGATGATTCTTTTTTTTCACCACCAAAGACTTCTCTCATTTATTACTTATCTCTTTGTAGACAGCATACCTTGAAAGTATTGGCTTGTTTAATGAGCCTACATTCATTAGGCAATGATTAATTCTTTTTACTATTTTCAGAATTACTCAGAAAACCTTTTTTCGGCCCAAGAAAACTGGAGTTCCCTCACCGTATTGATCATGTTCTAGCTAGAAGGGAAGGAGCACGATGTGATGTTTTTGATTAGTATGTTCAGTATCATCGCATGGCGGTTGGGCAGGCTCTGGGCTGACTGGGGAAGACTGAGACTTTGCCCTCGTCCAGGGGCTCTGTGAGCGTCATCCTGGGAAGCGTCCTGGGGCTGGGGCTTAGTTCTTGTTTTGCAGCTAAGGGTGCCCTGTCTGGCTTCTGCAATGCAGAGATGGAAGAAAAGACAGGAGACCTCAGGGAGCACCAGCCACATCTGGACTGAGCTGACCCCAGAAGCCATGGGCCCCATGAACAAGTTTGCCTTTGTGAAATGTGTTTCTCTCTCTTCTCCCTCTAGAGTTTATCCTGAAGCCGCCTTTAGAAGTGGACCTCAGGAGAAGCGTGGCGCCTGTGGGCTCAAAGGGAACCTTACCAGTTGAAAGAGGTAGGATTTAGCAATGTGGTGGGCAGCATCTGAACTCATTTAAATAAGAGGATCTAATCTGTTCTCTTCTCTTCTTCTGCTCTCCAAGCTGACCATTTCCGAGGGGGTGTAGGGCAGGTGAAAGCGGCTTTGTTCTTGTCCTCACCCCCAGACTTTTGTTCTGGGCTAGGGGGCGAAGAGGCTGAGGGCGAAGGGGCTGGGACCTGACCCGGAAGTGAGGAAGGAAGCAAGTGGGCCCTCAGAGGGAGAGCAGTGCTCATGGGGTTCTCCGAGGGCTCGGGGGACTCATGTCAAGGATCCCCTTTCCAATCCCCGCCTCCTCCACATCCACCATGGTCTTGGGACTGTGGGAAGAAAATACCGTTCTAGGGTGATTACCACTTCCCACCTCCTAACTCTCTTTTGGATAAAGTTTAAATCCACAAAGACTGTGATGCAATTGAGAGTGAAAAAGCCTCAGTCGCTTCTGAGGCTTGGGGAAGCCCTTCTTGGGTTGCCCATGATCCCAAGGCTGGGTGACCTCATGGAAACTTCCTGAATGGGGTGCTAGGATGACATCTGTCCCCTGGGCAGCTTCAGCCAGGAATGTGTCTTATAATTTGCTTTGCTCATTGGGCCTCGTTTTCTAACTTGTAGAATGAAGCAGCCATGACTTGAATGTCTGTTCTGGCCCACACGTCCTCCTTATTTTCTGAGATTCTAGAAAGGGCTGAACTAGAGGAAGTGACAGGTGGGGAGGTGGGTAGTGGGAAGGCCATGGGGAGGAGAGGCATTTTGAAAACTGTGAGGAGATCTGAGATCTGATTGCCCATCTTGGGTGAGGGACAGTGGTTCAGGCCCTTGGGCTAATCTCAGGGTCTGAGGTATAGAGGGACCTACATGGGTTTGAGTCCCTACTAATCAGAGCATCAAACTAACAAACATGATTGATGCTTCACACGCCAGGTCTGGTGTGAAGCACTCTTCCTGCATTATCCCATTCTGTCCTTTCAGTGGCCCTGTGACTTTGACACCATTAAGTTAAATGACTTGCCCAATGTCACACAGCACTGTGAAATGTATTCCAGATTTGAAGCACTGCCTGAACTGACCTACCGTTTTTTGTGTCTTTTGCTTACTAAGTCTGTGACTTGAAGCGTAAGGTTAAAAAGAACCTATCAGTCAGATTTCCTAAGAAACATAAAAACGGCTGTTTTTCTTGTTCTGGACTTCTATTTTTTTAAAACTTTGGTCTTTTCATAAAAAACCTGTGGGTCTCGGTTTTCTGATCTCTAAAATGGGAGCATAATACCTACTCACCGGTTATCTGGGGGAAGAGACAAGGTGGGGAGGGCTCCGGAAGCTTCTGACTGGTTCCCTGTCTGTGGTCCTACACACCTCCCCTGCTTTCCCCACTCCTGGGCTGCTGTGGCCGGGGAGGGCAGACGTCCAGACTGTGAAGTGCTGCGCCACCTGATGGCATTTCTATTTCCACTGCTCTGGTGCCGGTGGTTGGAAAGCGCTCAGCCACTTTCTTAGTCACTGTGGTAGGTCACTCTCCCTTTCAGAGTGTGCCTCTGGCTGCCCGAGGTTATTTTAGGCTGCAATCCAAAACAGGGTGGCTGGTTCCCAGTGGCAGTTAATGCAGAGCCAGGCCCAGGCTTTAGCAGGCAATGTTGGAGGAGTGGTGAGGCCGCCGGCTGCTCTGGCCAGCCCCCGCCGACAGCGTCTGTGTCCTGCGGCTCACCCTGCCAGCTGCTTGGCCGTAATCTTAATTGTAAACCTCATGGCAGTGACTGCCCTGATCCCCACAGGAAGTGGTGGCCTTATCACAGAGCCTGGATCCTGCCTGCTTTTCTTAATCTGGAGAAGGCGCTGAAGTGAGTCAGAGAAAGCTGCATGTCCCCAGGACCTGTGTTCTTGGATGTTTCTCCATCAAAAGAGGAAGCTATGGGCCTCAGTGTGTGAGAAGAAAGAATGGCTTTAAGTGGGGAGCAAAAGCAGGGGTGGTGCTGTTCTTCGTTTGCCATCAGGAGGGGAGACCAGCAAGCAGAGTGATTAATTTAGCCTTGCCCCTTTTCTTAGGCAGGGCACAGATAAATAGTCACAGGGAAAATAGATGGCGATAAGGGAATAAACAGAGGCGTGTGCTCTCATGGGAAAGGGTTGCTGGGGTTTGGGAGCTGGAGGGGCAGAGGCTGAGGCCCACCTCAGCCTCTCAGTAGCTGTTTCACTTGATTCCCTACTCAGTTTTCTCATCTGTAAGATGGGCCAATAGCATGCACCTCACTGGATGGAGGGAACTGCCAGTGGGAAGTCCCCATTTGCTTTGAAGAATAGAGTCCCCCTTGGAATAATGTAGACTCCTAGGGTGACTTCCGGGAAGAGGGCTGGGCTGTTGGGATATACGAGCTGGATGTTTGTGACCAAATAGTGAGTTACCCTGGAGACACATACCTCTTTCTGTGAGAGGTCTAAAAAAGGCCTGTGAGAGGGGCCTGGGTTGTGTCAGCTCTGTGTGCTGACATCCTGGGACTCAGGGCCTTGGTGGTGAACAGTTCATCCTGAGCCTCTACCCCACCGCTCACACTTCATTTCCAACCATGTTTACTCGACCTTTCTGTAGATGGTATTAATCCTGCCCACACTCCAGGAGGCAGGCATTAATAAGCTCTTTACAGGTGAGAGCATCTGGGTTCGGGGAAGTTGTAAATGCTTCCAGGCTTTATGTCTAAAAAGCAGCAAGGTGCAGACCCACACACAGGGCTCCTGCACCAAGGACCGTGTTTACAGTGGCACCCCACGGCACCCTCTGCACCCACAGGAGCAGCCTTTGTGCTTGTGGTGGCACTTTTCCTCATTTCTCCACCCGGCCTTGTACCAAGCATGAAACTATGGTATAAAGGGAAGTCCCCTGATATTTTTATCTCCCCAGTCAGCCCTCTGCAGAAGGCTGAGTGAAAGCAGCCGCTTTTTATGGAGTCCCCAAGCTCTGGTTTATTTATTTTTCTTTTGCTGTGTTTCTGGTGTTCTATCTAAGAATCCATTGTTAAATCCAAGGTCATGAACATTTATCCCTATGTTTTCATCTAAGAGCTTTGTAGTGTTGCCGCTTATGTTTAGGTCACTGGTCCCTTTTGAGTTAATTTTTGTGTATGGTGTGAGGAAGTTATGCGGTGCTGCCGTAGTATATGTGGATATCCAGTTGTCTCAGAACCATTTGTTGATAAGGTTATTTTCCCTCCCCATTGATTAGTCTATGCACCCTTGTTTAAAATCAGTTGGCTATAGATATACGGGTTTATTTCTGGACTTAGGTCTATTTCATTGTTCTATATATCTACCCTTATGCCAGTATCACACCTTTCAACTACCGTACCTTTTTGTTTAACTTTTTGAGAAGGATCAGTATATTAAAAGCTCCCTAGGTGATTTCAAGATGCAAACAAGGTCATGTACTCCTGTATGGCAGAAGTGGAGGCACAACTAGGGAGGCTGCCAGAATGATTTGCACAGGACAGAGAGGATGCCACCCAAAGCCAAGTTGCAGTCTTGGGGGTGGAGAGGCCATGATGGAGTTGAAAGAGGTTGTAAAGGAGACGCACGGATCCTTCTTAATTCCATAAAGCCTTGGAGATGCCAAAGGTGGAAACAGAAGCCAGTGGTCCAGGTGAGCTGGCTCATCCACTCTCAATATGATTTAGAGGAAGACCTGGGTGCTGGTCATAACTCTGCCTTATTGTGTGACCTTGGCCAAGTCACTTGACCTCCCTGAACACCCGTATTGCCTCCATAGGTAGATGAATATTTTCGACTTGCTCATGCATATGGTTGGGCAAGGGTCCATGCAAAGGGTGCAAGGAGCTGAAAGGCAATCGAATGCATGATGCAATCTCCACCCCAAAGTTCCTGCCAGGTGGTTGTCAGTATCTGCTTAACCATGTGTAGGGTCATGCTGCCTTTGCTGCCTCTGACAGGTCAAAAGTGTCTCCTTGCACTGAGTTGAAATCTGTCTTCCTGTATCCTCTGATGAGGATCCTACCTCAGATGGTAGTCTTTCCATGTCTTGCCCACCTTTTTCTGGGAAGACTCTGGCCCATATTTAATACGTGCATAGTTCAGCCTTCCGAGCCACAGGCAGAGCTCCGGCTGTGCTCTGACCAGACAAGGTGGGAGAGACCATCACCTCCCTCAGGCTAGACGCTTTGCTTCTGTTCATGCAACTAGAGGTGGTGTAGACGGTGCTCCAGGTCCAGGGATCCCAACATCCTGGTTGGATTCAAGATCAGCACTGCTTATTGGCCAGATAGAGAAGGGATTCACTGTTACGTATATCACATTTTCCATCTGGTATTTATAAATTGTAAAGCAGTTTAACCCAAGAGGGAGAGCATAGCTTTGGCAATAGACGGATTTCGGGGCTATTTTTCAGCTAGTTATTATCTTGGGCAAATGAACTCAGATTATTCTCCAGTTAGATGAAGACAGTCAGAGACAATTGCAGGCTTCGTGGTGAAGATTAAATGAGATGATGGATGTCAGGCGTGTAGTCTGTTGCCTGGGAAGGAGTCAACATTCCCGAAAACAGCGGGTATCATTACCATTGTCATCCACATGCCAGCCTCCATTTTTCTCCATATCTGACACATGGGCCTCAGGCCTTGAGCTTAAACTGAGCCTAACAAAAGGCAGCTGCCCCGTTTTCTGGCTCTGTGCTGGGATGTGTGCATGAGGGGCAGGGTGACAGGTTCTCAGCACCCTACTTTTCTGCTCACTCAGCTCAGCGTCTGCCAGAACCTTCTGGCCTCAGGCTAGTCCTATGCCCACCTGTAACTCACAACAACCCCTGGGCCCTTTCCTGCTTCTTTTATTTTTTTTTATCCCAAACCTTCTTCTGCTTCTTCTTTTTTTTCTTTTTTCAAATTTCCGTTTTAGATTTACACAGAAGGTTCATGCCAGGGTTGCCTAAGCCGGTGAGTTTTTCCCTCAGAGATTCCCTAGTTCCCTGACATGTTGATGTGACAGCCAGCCAGACAGACCCATTTGCTCAGCGGGGTGACCGTTCCTTGACACCATGGAGAGATAATAATAAGACTTCACTTTCCTCAGCTGAGGAATGAGCAAATCATTGCCTTTTTCTGTTCATGCAGCAAAAATTAGCAGAAAGCCCTCATAAGATATTATTGGGTTTTTTTTTCCATAATGATGTACATCCACATTATGAACGGCAGCTAGAGAAGAACTTTCCAACAGCCAGCTATGGCAAAGAGGGTAGGAATGCTGTTTTCAAATGCCCTGTCAGCATCAGAGAGGGGAAGTGACTGGCCCAAGGTCACACAGCTACTAGAGACAGGCCTACTTTGCAAGTCTTTTGATCTCGTTTGCAGCCCTAGTCTTTTAAGTGCTGAATCATACTCCATTGTACCACAGTTGGGTGCCTTTTTTACTAGTTAGAAGTCTAAAACAGTATATTTTAACTAATAGCCTACAAATAAAGGGAGCACCCTAAATTAACCAGTGATGCTGTTTTGCTGGCGGCTCTATTTTGTTTCCTGCCCTAGAACTGCTGATGTGAGAGAAAGTGAACAATCCCTTTCCTGGTGCCCTGGAGTCTGCAAAGGTGTCTCCCACTCTGGGCAAATGCAGGACCTAGGAAGAAAAAGGTCCTCATTTCGCTTTTGTGAATAATGCTGCTGAGCTCATTTCTTTTGAGTGCTGAATACCACTCCATTGTACCCTAGTTCACATGTCCATTTACCTACTGAAGGACGACTCATTTCCAAGTTTTGGCAGTTGTGAACAAAGCTGCTATAAACATCTATGTGGATATACGTTTTCAACTCATTTTGTAAATACCAAGGAGCACGATTACTGGATTGTGTGGCAAGAGTACAAGGCCTGACTCATCTTAGAAAAAGTGGTGTATACGTCATTGCTAACTATCACTGCGGCCATCTTCAAAGTACTCCCTTTGGGAAGCTATGAACTGACACCAGTGCCTCATCCACCCTTCAGAGCAATTTTGGAACTCTTTATTGGAATGATTATCAGAGCTGTCATTGTACGGCATATAAAAACACTCAACAACAATGAACGCCACTCAGCAAGACCCCACCACACTTGGACATGAACACAGCTGAGAGACACTGATAATACTAACGTTATAAAACCTTAGTGGGTTGTGGGTACAACCAGTATGTTTATTTGTGTGAGAATAAAAATAAAGATAAAAACATAAGCTTGTGGTGGCAAGTTCCCAAACTTAATTGTCAGATCTCATATGACGATAACGCTGATGGCCATTCCAGGAAAAGAGTTTCGAAACTGCTCCGAAGGGTGGACTATGCACTGGTGTTGGTGCAGAGCTTTCCAAGGGGAGTACTTTGAAGGTGAATGTAGTGGTATTCAGCAAGGAGGTACGTAGCACTTTTTCTAGGATGAGTTTGAAAACTTAATTGTCAGACCTTGTATGTTTATTTTTGGAGCAACTGCCAAACTGTCTTCTAACGTGGCTGTACCATTTTTGCATTCCCATCAATAATGAGAGACAGAGTCCCTGTTGCTTCACATCCTCATTAGCATTTGGGGTTAATCTTTTGGATTTTGGCCACTCTAATAGGTGTGTAGTAGTATATTGTTTTCATTTGCAATTCCCTAATGACCTGTGATGTGGAGCACGCTTTCATATGCTTTTCTGCCATCTGCATATCTTCTTGGTGAGATGTCTATCCAAGTCATTTGTCAATTTTAAAATCGGGTTGTTGAGTTTTGTGAAGTTTTTTTTTTTTTTTGAGACAGAGCCTCAAGCTGTCACCCTGGATAGAGTGCCGTGACATCACAGCTCACAGCAACCTCCAATTCCTGGGCTCAAGCGAGTCTCCTGCCTCTGCCTCCCAAGTAGCTAGGACTATAGGAGCCCGCCACAACGCCTGGCCATTTTT
>CAUYRH010013810.1:0-36410 GCA_963574655.1 Perodicticus potto
GTTTAAGGAGTCCTTTAAAAATAAAGAACCATTTCTGTAAGCAAATACTAACTTCAAAGCTTATTTTGTTTCACCAAATCTCACTTTAGTAGCAGAAAAGTGGAAAACTCAGGCTCTTCAAATCTGCTATCATTTTACATATGTCTGTACCTATGCATGTGTGTGAATAACCACCCCAAGTAGTCAGAGTACATTGTCAGTCTCAAGAAGTTCCACATTTAATGCACTAATAGGAGGAAACCAGATTTTAGAAAGTTGAATGACATCCCTTCAATTTGTACAAAATCAAAAGATAACTGTGATATATACTATATCACCATGCCTGAATCACCATACCTGCAGTAAAAAAGATCAAATACCATGCGAAAGAGTAGGTTAATTTACATAGCAAAATGGATTGTCATTGCAGATATACTGAAGTTTACTAATCAGTTGACTTAAAATAAATTATTCTTGGTGATCTGGCTGGGCCTAGTGTAACCTTATGAGCCTTTTAAAAACAGAAGAGAAAATCAGAAGGTGGAGTGGAAAAGGAAGTCAGACAGATCCAAAACATGACAATGATTCCTTGCCACTCTGTGGAAAACCTGAAGAAAAAGGCCGGCGATGGAAAGATGAGAGGCAAAGCAGGCAACCTTGAGGAACCAAGATTGTTCCCCAGAGAACTTAGTCCCACTAGTAATATTAATAAGTTTTGGTATAGTAATATTAATAAGTTTTGTCAACAACTGGATGACCTTAGAACAGAAACTTTCCAGAGCTCCGACAAGAAAGTAAGTTCTGATAAAAACCTTGATCTTGTGAAAGCTATAACCCAATTATAGCTCAAGAAGAAGGAGAAAGGGGAGAGGGAGAGGAGGAGAGGGGGGTGGATAGGTGGAGGGAGAGTAATTGGCGGGACCACACCTAAGGTGCATCTTATAAGGGTACATGTGAAATTTACTAGGTGTAGAATATAAATGTCTTAACACAGTAACTAAGAAAATGCTGTGAAGGCTATGTTAACTAGTTTGATGAAAACATTTCAAAATTGTATATAAAACTAGCACATTGTACCCCATGATTGTATTAATGTACACGCCTATGATTTAGTTAAAAACAGAACTTTGATTTTTTTAAGTCCTATGATACCCTAAGAAGACTCAGTTAAGCCATTTTATGCCCAAACTTCTGACTAATGAAAACTATGAGATAATATATTTGTGCTGTTATAAATCAATAAAGTTTTGTAGTTATTTTTAAAGATATTGATGGAAAATGATACAATATCCTTGAAAAAAATGCCTTTTTCACACTTTGAAATACCTTATTACAGAGTTAATATAGATGGAATTTATTGATTATTTTAATACCTATGTAAATTACAGCATCATAATTATTTTTGTTTTATTTGCATTTTTTTCCTTTGCATGACTAAGACATCTGTGAAGAAAATTTGGTCTATGCTGGGTTCACATGTTTCTCTGGAAATCTTTTACATACAAATATTATATATTATATTTTTGTGTATTTTATTTATAATTTCAACCAAATCATTCATACTAAGATTTATCACTATTGATCTAAGAATAACATAGTTATAATTTTAAGTAATAGTATTGAAATTGATTTTACTAAAGCCCAATTTTACAATTAGAAGTCTCCTTTGGCTATTATTGGTTAAAATATCCTATCCAACATTTCCAAAAAATGTTAAAATGTTTTGTAGTTGATAGAAACTGATCTATCAACTAGACGTTGATTTTTAGGAACTATACTGATCAATTATTACATAGATAATTGGGGGGGAAAGCAGGAAAATAAAACATAAATATTGTATTTCCCAGTAAAGTTTGGCAACTGCTATCTATAGAGACCATTAACCTATTAACCCTACTTTTCTTGTGTGTAAAATACATGTAACACTACCCTTCCTGCAGAATTGTTTGGTTTTTGAGAAATAGAAGCATGATAAGTAAGGGCAAGAAAGATTATTTTTAAATATCAATGCATTTTATTGAATCAAACCCTTATATATTGGTAGTTTTAATTTTACTACTCATTCTCAAGAACTCAGAGAACTCTTACCCTCTGCAAAGATACTGGTTTCTTTAGTGGAAGACTACTGTGAACCCCTGCTTCTCATTTATGCATTTTAAAAAAAAATTATTGATAGAAATTGTTCAGTGGAACTATTTCTGATCTTGAGAATGAGAAACAAAATGTCTCAATATTTTGTCATATTTAGACATTATTTTATATCCTTTTAAAGAGCCTAGATAAAAATTGTTTAATTAAAAAACTGGATAGGACTAATGAGGTCTACCAGATGCCTCTTTAATTGGCAATGATAAACCCTTTATTGTGTGATAATAAGTTTCATTGAATTATTAATATGAATTCTGCTCATATGGAATTTAGCAGTTTGAAAAAAACTAGGAAGTGATTTTTTAAATTTTTTTTAAGTTGAGACAGTATCTTCTAACTCCATCTCAATATGTCCATATGTTCAATAATTAGAAAAGAACGCCTAAGCATTTAATCTAGCTATAATAAAAAATAAGAAAAAAATGGAAAAAGTAATCTATTTACTACTGCTGCCAAGAGTTTAGGATGCTCTTTATTTTGCCAGTATAGAAAAAGTAGGTTTGTTTGTTTGTTCTAATTTCAATTTTAGACTTTCTTATCCAAATCAGTTGTGCTGAATTGGGATCAATTCAGAGATCTATTTTGTTTCTATTCTGCTAATTGAATTATATCCAACAGTGTTTCAGACACACATCCTAATACTAGCTTTCAGGCTTCTTGTTCTGCCCACAAGTGCAATCATGAAATAATGATCTCACAATTCTAAAAACAGAGGATGTAACAACCATACGCTCACAACATCAAAGTGTTGTCCTGTCTAACCTACATCAGAAATAACATATGTCTCAAATGTTATAACAGGTAGTAGAGATTACATAGCAAAAAAAAAAAAAAAAAATTGACTATGTCTGATGGAAATATGGCCATCCATTGACAACTCTTAAGTTGCCTTTTATTCTGTAGAAAAGAAGCTTGAACTCAGAAGACATTTACATGTAAAGTAGCTTTGAATATTGTGTCATAATACCAGCTTTAGAAAAAATAACTAACAAGATGGAATGTGAGTACCATAAGGCAGAGAGAGGCTTGAAAAAACTACAGAATAAAATAAAGGTTTTGCAGGGCCCTAAGTAAAAGATGATAAAAATATGTAAAGGTGATAAGATTTGGTGAAATTTCTAACTCTTGGGAGATAAAATGGATAAGAATGAAACATGGTGATACCGGAATTTCAGGTTCTTGGTCTCGGTGATTTGAAGAATAAATCCGCAGACCACAGATCAGTGGTAAGACAGAATTTATTTACAGAAACGAATACAAAAACACTAAAGCTGCCGGTAGAGAGAGAGAACTCAAGTCAGGAGAGAAAAGCTCTCTCCGTTTCTCTCCTGGTCTCTCCCGGTTCCTCTGTCCGGGCTCTTTGTCTAGGAGTATGTATAGGTGTATGGGTTCCTTGGGCAGGAAATGAATAAACCCAGTCCCTTCCGCTGGGGCAAGGCCAATGAATTTATCAACGAATGAACACAGTCCCTTGCAGGGGCAAGGTGAATGAAATGTGTTATTGAATGGACACAGTCCATTCAAGGAATTGAGGCCTAGGAAATTCACATGAAATTGACCTAGGCATAAGAAATGGGGGTTCCGAATTTAGTCCTAAGTGTAAAGAGAAGGAGACACCAAGGAGCCTGGTATCTCCCCGCCAGTTGTCCTGCCCCTTTGGCTATTGGAGCCTCCGGTGGGGGTCGGAGGCTCCTCCCTTGCCTATCATCCAGCCTGCTGGTTACTCAGCCAGCTACCGCACCAACACCTCCAAGGTAGAGGCTCAGCTCCACTGAGCTGGCTGGGGCGCCAAATGTCCTGTATCAATGGGAGATGATAACAAGATGTATGAAAGAAAGGCCGGAAAGGCATTGCATTATTCTAAGCAGTTGAGCACTAAAATGGAACTATCACCGAAGTAAAAAATGAAAAAGGGATACGTTTGATGAAAATTGTTGAGTTATATTGAAGTCTGAGAATTTAGAGAAAATTTTATGATATATAGACATAGGGTGTATCATAACACAAAAAAATTTACCAAAAGATAGCTGGAAGAGTTTTAAAAGGAAAATTAACATGTAATCTGTTCTTAGTAATGGAGTAAGAAATTGTTGACAGAAGAGTCAGGTGAGAATAATTCTACCCCAGCTCTTTGCATGGTGCTTATGGATTTGATTATTATTATAGTGAAAAAGAGTGTACTTACAGAGGAAGACCTAAGCTAAATGACCTCTCAAACAGTGTTCTATACCATCCTACCCAAATTCAGTATATCCCATACTGAATTCCTGATTCTTCCCCAAACATCCTCTGCATGCTTGGTGTCCTCATTTTAACTGCTGTCAGTTCTTTGTTTCTTATTTCTCTAGCCAAATTTTTAGAGTAATTTTTCTTTTTTACCTTATTTTCCTCCCTCACTCAATAACCAATCCATTATTAAAATCAAGTTGGCACGACAGTCATATTACTACCACCGTAACCATGACTCCCTTTATTTAAGCCACCATCTTCTCCTCTGGGCTATTGAAATAGCCTTTGTTTTACCAGCTTTTGACATAACAAAGTGATGCTTTAGTGGCAGAAGTCAAATATCTAACTGATATTCTTTAAAACTTCCATTTAATCATTATCACCATGAGGCTAAAGAATAAAATCTGTACAATGGCCTAGAAAGCCCTATGTCCGAGACTCCCCCACACCCCTCATCTGTCCTTTCATATCTTCTGTGTTTGAGTCACACTTGGCTCCTGTCTTTTGTTACCAGAGATATGTGTCTTAGTCTATCCCTGCTGCTGTAACAGAACACCTTAGATTGTATGATTTATAAATAATAGGAATTTCTCACCATTCTGGAAGCTGCACAATCCACTTGTCAAGGTACCACAGATCCAGTGTCTGGCTACACTGATGACTCCTCATTATTTCATCCTTATGTGGAAGAAGGGCAGGAGGAAACAAAAGGGACTAACAGACAACCTCCAGCCCTTTTATATGGGCGCTAATTACCTCATAAGGGCCCCATCTCTTTTTTTTCCATGTATAAATGTATGTGGTATATGTGCATATTTATTACTTGAATAGATTATACAGATCCCATCTCCTAATACTGTTGAATTGAGTATTAAGTTTCAACGTAAAATTTGGAAGGATATAAATATTCAAAACAGCACTATATTTGCACTGTAGGCTATTTGCACTAGCTTGTTTGCCTGGAAAACTTTAATCATGTCTTCCCACGGTTAACTCTCTTCCCTACTTACCCTTTACCCACCTTTCTAAGAGGATCCACGTAACCACCATCTATAGTGCAAATTGACATTATCCTGTTCTCACCACTTTCACTTTTGTTCAGTGTGGCTTATTTTTTTCAATAATATCACTAAGTATACAATTCATTTATGTTGCTTATAATTGATGCTTGTTGCTCTCACCACAAAATAAGTAGGTTCTGAACAAATACTTGTTAATGAATGCACACTGCTAGCTTCCCCGATAGTTCTTTTGGTAATCATAATGTCCCATGTTTCATCTTATTGGTCTGCATAACATTGAGATAGCAATAGGTAATTTAAGTTTTATGAAATTATTAGAGTATTTTTCTATTTCTTATTTCTCTATTACTTCTCTTAAATAATGTTTGAGTAACTTATTCTTATTTGTCACATAATAAACAAAAATTTTTCACTCCTTAGTGTAGAACTCTGATATTATTTTGTCTCAACGAATCTACTTATTCTCTGGGAAAAAATCACTGGTACTGTAATTCTAACGTCCTTTATTAAAATTGTGTTTCAACATGAGCTGAAATAGCATTTTCAAAGAGTACACAAAAAAATGATAAATGCCTGACCTATGGATATCCTAATTACCCCAATTTGATTAATTCATGCTGTATTCCTATACCAAAACATCACATGTGCCCAGTAGTTAGGGTGTTGGCCACGTGTTCCGGGGCTGGTGAGTTTAATCCGGGTCTGGGCCTGCTAAACAAGCAAACAATAAAAAAATAGCCAGGAGAGTATTGTGGCCTATAGTCCCAGCTACTGGGGAAGCTGAGGCAAGAGAATCATTTGAACCCAAGAGTTTGAGTTTGCTGTAAGCTATGACACCACAGCACTCTACCCAGGGTGACAAAGTGAGACTCTGTCTCACACACACACACACACACACACAAATCCCATGTCCCCTATAAATGCATACAACTATTATGTACCTATAATAATTAAAAATAAAAATTAAGAAAATATAGGCCAGGTGTGGTGGCTCAACCCTATAATCCTAGCACTCTGGGAGGTAAAGGCAGGGGCATCATTTGAATTCACACATTCAAGACCAGCCTAAGCCGGACTGATACCCCATCTTTACTAAAAATAGAAAAATGGGTGTCCTGGAGGGCGCCTGTAATTCCTGCTAATCAGGAGGCTGAGGCAGGAGGTCCCTTGAAGCCAAGAGTTTGAGGTTGCTATGAGGGAGGCTGATGCCATGATACTCTAGCTTGGGGAATATAATGAGACTCTTATCTAAATAAATAAATACATTTAAAAAAATAGATTATTGCTGGGTGGTGCCTGTGGCTCAGTGGGTAGGGCCCCATATACTGAGGGTGGCAGGTTCAAATCCAGACCCAGCCAAACTGCAACAAAAAAAATAGCCCAGCATTCTGGCGGGCGCCTATAGTTCCAGCTACTCAGGAGGCTGAGGCAAGAAAATCACCTAAGCCCAAGAGTTAGAGGTTGCGTGAGCTGTGACACCATGGCACTCTACCAAGGGCAATAAAGTGGGACTCTGTATCTAAAAAAAAATAAAAAAGATTATTTGGAGATTTGTCTATCATGGCCACCTCCTCTGGCCCAGCCAGAATATGTTTACTTAATTATTGTCAGATAATTGTCATTTTAAATAATTATAAAAATAAATCTATGAATTTTCATTTACCCAACCATTATTAACTTGGTGCAGATAAAACGGGCAAAATTGTTACACAGTCATGTGGGGCTACAAATAGAAACCTAAAATTTACCTCTCTCAAATGTTACAAAGAATAATTGTGTCAAAAACCATAAAATGTGATTTGGTTTTGTTAAGGAGATTGGAGAAAATTTAATTATGCAATTAAAGTTGGATTTGAGGAATGAATGTAGATTAAGAGTTAACTAGAGAAGTGAGAAGGAAAACCATTAGGAAAGGAATAATGGTGAGCATGAAAAACAGACAAACCAGTAAAAACAGGACACAAAAGCCAGATGCCCTAAACCTAAAACAAGGTAGGCATTTTAGGGAAAATCCAATGTTTAGAGACTTCTTATAGCAATGGTGAGTATTTGCTTAATTTCAGAAAAAAGAAAAACTCTTAAGGGACTATCAACTGGAAAGAAATTGTTATATTTTTAAGTTAAAAATATCATGATGGCTGCATCAAGGCGAAGAATGGTAACTTAGCAAGAATGGCAAGTGCTCTAGCAGGTGGCTATGGAGTTAATCCAGGGGAAAGACAGGAGTGACTTAGACCAGGCACGTGGCATAGCATTAAAGAGAAACAAATGGATTTGATGGGTGGAGACAGAGTTTACTCAACTTGTTGAGAAGTTGTCCAGTTGAGTGAAGGAGAAGAAACAATTTTGGTTAATTTCCAGATTTCTAAATTGTGTCAGTAAAGGAATGGTGCTGCAATTCATAGAGGTAAGGAAAACTGGAAAAGGGCCACATTCAGAAAAGATAGCAAGCTCGCCAGAATCTCACACACTTTTGAATTCTTATAATTCTTTTAAAAAATAAGTCTGAGAAGTCCTTATGGTCAGAGCCACTAGATTCATTCAGGTAGTAGAACTAGATGGTGATATTTCACCAAGATGAGATCACTATTATTTAACATTTGGAAAAGATAAAGAATATATGCCATTAATTAGAGAAAAAGCTGAACATTCTACTTTCATTTTTTTCCTGCTGTTTTATGCTAAATTGAGCCATTTCCACTCACAGGAATAATGTTTATGTTATTTATAATAATATCTTCACATATTTTCTCATAAGTGTTATGGGAGGAACACTATTTACCTTTTAAGCAATCTGAGAACTACATTGTTCCTTGGCTCCAGTGCTGAAAGTTGAGCCTCAAACAATAATTGTTTTTGTTGTTGTTCATTTGTTTTGTTTTGTTTTTAATCACTATTCATCATGTGATGTCTACCTTAAAACACTTACTTGGATTGTCTTTTTCTTCCTCCTATTTGGTGAAATACCATGCATATCATTGAAACATATGGTGATAGAGTATTTAAGTCTAAACACGGGTATCAGACAGACCTTGTTCCTTGCTGAGAAACAATTATTTCAAAATAGCTTGACAATATGGCTTTTTCCCAGAAATTGTATGCTTCATTTTCCCCTGAAGTAAGCATGCTGTTAAGAAAATTTATTCACACAGGATCCTTTATTTAACCTACAGCCACAACAATAAACTCTCTTTCTCCTAAATCCCTCTCAGATTTCCCTCTAGTGACAATAATAATATACTGCATCTACCGATTCAAGTATTTTTTAAATTTGTAAATGTTTCAATTCAGTTTTTGTGTAATCCTAACCTCCTAGGAGTTGAATGAATCCAGAGCTTCTATCTTGGCTGACTACATGGACATCTTTGAAACGTAGTGAGCTCTCCTTAAGATTTCTATCAAATGATATATTATTCCTCAAAATGTATTTAATAGTATTTTCATTCTATTCTCTTTATTCAATAAAGAAATTTATATTTAAACACTCATTGTAGATTTTTTCGAATAGATTAAAATAATTTATTGAAATGTTTTACATGCCATAAATAAAATAGAAAAATCAAAGTTTCCATCATTCTTCAATGTACTTCTGCATGTAAATTTCGTTTGCATGCACATATTCTGATGCCTTTCTTTGTATTGCTTATATTGTTCTTCAAGTAATAAATCTTTTTTCTCAATATACAAGGTGGCTATAAATTGCACACAATCTTTATGGCCACCCTGAATAATGCTTTATACACTTCTGTACTCCTAAATGTATTCCAAAACATCAATTTAACACTTATGTCAATATTTCCTTCTATGGCAGTGATTCTCAAGCTTCCTAAAGCCACTATGTATTTTCATTGTTACAAAGGGGTTGTGACCCACAGGTTGAGAACTGCTGGTCTAGGGCATTTAATCCATATATACGAAGCTAGTAGAAAAGATCCCCTTGCACTAATATATTTTACAATTATCCCATCCTCTCACATTTCTCTGGCTTCTTCACTAGAATGTTTCATCCACAGCCACAAAGGTTTGAAGTTATTACAATGAATATGGTAGGTTTTCCGTGAACACCTGCGAAATTGAACTAAACTGCAAACAGGCTCAAAGTTGTGATGATGAAAATCTGCTAAAAATAAAATTAACTTAGAAATTTATATATTTTTATTATGATAAGAATACGAGTTCTGGGAGAAAAGAAGCAACAGTAGATTATATTATTCCCCACTCCTTATCATAGAGCAGCAGTTCTCAACCTGTGGGTCGCGACCCCTTTGTAACAATGAAAATACATTGCGGCATTAGGAAGGTTGAGAACCACTGATTTAGTGTCTCTATGTTGATTGCTGCAATCATATAATAATATAAAGCCACGCAGAAATATCTTTTATATATTGTAGGACTTCCCTCATAAAATTCATAAATTGATTTTTATAATTAGTGTTAATTATAATAACATCAATTATATCATAATTATTAATTATAATAATATTAATTATTATTAATTATAATTAATCATAATTATTAATAGTAATAATTCTGACAATGATGAATGAAACAGATTCTGACTGGGCCAGAGGAGGAAATCCTGATAGACAAATCTCCATTGCCAACTTTTAAACCTGAAAGATGCAGCAATAATCTTTTTAAAAAAATTTTATTTACCTATTTATTTAGGCAAGAGTCTCACTTTGTTGCACAAGCTAGGGTGCCATAGTGTCAGCCTTGCTCACAGAAGCCTCAAACTCCTGGCTCAGCCTCCTGAGTAGCTGGTATTACAGGCACCCTCCATAACACCCAGCTAATTTTTCTATTTTAGTAAAGATGGGGTCTCACTCTTGCTTAGGTTGGTCTTGAATTCATGAGCTCAAATAATTTCCCTACCTCTGCCTCTCAGAGTGCTAGGATTACCAGTGTGAGCCACCATGCCTGCCTGCATTTTTAAAAATTTTTAATTATTAATTATTATGGGTACATAATAGTTGCATGTATTTATAGGGCACATGTAACATTTTGATATAAGAATGCTATGTGGATTAATCAAATTAGGTCTATCTATCACCTCCATTTATCATTTCTTTGTGTATTCTTTCAAAAATGATATTTTTGTTCATGTTGAAACATGGTTTTAATATAAAACATTAGGATTACAGTACCACTAATTTTTTTCCCAAAGAATAAGTAGATTGGATGACAAAGCTTTCCTGACTTATGCTGGGCTCCGCGAGGCAGCTCTGTTTAAGTTGAAGCATCTGCCTTGCATTATTTTGTACTACATATCTCTGCATTTAGAGCAGCCAAATATGTTCCTACAGCACCCAAGGACCTCCTGAGGACAGAGTTGTAAAGCGTGGGGTAGAGAGAGAAAATATGAAGATATCGGAGAATTAACAGAAATAATCAGGTTCTAGCGTCAGAGAATGAACAGAAATAATCAGGTTCTGTGGGGGAGTTGTATCTTGGGGAAAAATAAATTGGCACATGGTTAGTTTCTTAATTTACAGCTTATAGCCAGAGGGCAAACTCTGTGAACTCAATCCCACATAAGGCAACTAAAATTCTGAATCAATCACTCTAGAATGAATTTTAGAAAAGATAATTAAGTCAACCATAGCTATCAGAAAATGAAATGCTGTTCCAGAAAAGAGAAGAACCAGAGGGAATTCTAGAAGAAAATGTAGGAAAATCTCTTCTAGACATTGACCTAAGCAAAGAATTTATGACTAAATGAAGCAAGACTAAGTTAAACTAACGAGTTTCTGTGCAACAAAAGAAATAATGAACAGAGTAAATTAATAACCCATAGAATGGAAGAAATTATTCACAAACTTTATATCCTACAAAGGAAAAATATTCAGAATAACAACTTATCAACAAAAAGATAGACAAATTACCAACAAATGTATGATAAAATGCTCAACATTGTTAATTATCTGGAAAATGAAAATTAAAAGCAGAATGAAATTCTATCTTATTCCCGTTATAATGCCGTTATTAAAAAATCAAAATAAGACAATAAGTGTGGTGAAATGAAAACAGGTAAAAATTAGAAAGGTAAAAGAAAAGTTATCTCTAATTATTTATACAGTATACCCTAAGCTATGGGTAAGCCAACTACTAAAATTATTAAGTGAATTTAGCATGTACTTAGATTCCATGGTTATTATACAAGCATTAATCATCAAAATAATGTAGTTAATTGGAATTCATTAGAATTTAAAAAATCTATTTATAGGAGTAAATAATCTTGTGATAAATTAAGCAAAATATACATACTTCTAATACAATAAAAATAACAAAAATACCAGTATTTAAAGAATACATAAATAGAGATATATACTATATTTATAAATTGAAGGATTCCACATTTTTAAGATGTGTAATTCTTCCTGAAATATATTTAATGCCAATTAAAATTCTATAAGTAATATATTTTTAAATTTGTTCCTAAACTTTCTCTTGAAATACCAAAGACCTAGACTCTCCAAAGAATTCTACAAAACTGAAGAATAGATACTTCCTGATTTTCATGTTTACTAAAAGCTATAGTGGTCAAGATTGTGTTTCATCGGCTTAAGGATAGAAAAATTCCAAAAGGAACTTCCAAATTAGAGGTTATGCATTTATCTTCATTTGTATGATTTTAAGAAAGTTACAAAGAAATCCATTTTAGAAAAGAAAGTTCATTCAAGTAATAATTGATTATACTCTGCGGAAAAAATGAACCTTATCAATTACATTACACCGTATCTAAAGTAATATGAAATGGATCACAAGATTTGATGCAAAGTTAAAGCCTTAAAACTTTTAAAAGAAAAAATCATAGAAAGACTTGGAAGTAGGCAAAATTTTCCTAAACAGGTTCTTGAAATACAGAATAGTAAAAGAAAACGAAATTGGAAAAAAGAGACCATCAAAATTGAGAGGTTTGGTAAACGTAATTCACAAATTCACAGAAAATGGGGGACAATTGCATATGGTGGTTGATATGGTGGTGTATCAATTAGATGTATTTTTACACAAAAAAGAAACTACTATTATCCTATGTCCCAAAGAATAGGAACATTACACAATAGAACATTAAAAATAACATAAATTTTATGATTTTGACATAAACAAACACTTCTTACAACAAAGAACCTATTATCCTCCACAAAAGTATCTTAGTATCTTAGTACTGGTACTAAGAATATTCAGTTACATGCAGACACACACACAGATACACACAAAGATGCACACATACCGCTGAAACTAACTATATTCTCCTTTCACTGCCTCCCTCTCAGAAGGTGTTCCTATTCAGACTTTTTCATCTCAGGTAATGACAGTTCTATCCACTGCTTTCCTCCAACCAAAACCTCTAAGGTCATCTTTCAATTCTTTCCTTCTGTAGCATCTGCCAAATTCATCAGTAAATACATTTGCAGCTTCCTTTCAGGTAAATGGAGAGTACGGTCACTGCACTGTTTCTACCATAATCCACCCTGTCATATTTCTCTTTGTCATTTTCAGTAGCTTCCTATTAGCCTCTCTCTTTTCCCCTAAACTCTATTTCTGTAAGCTGGCAGAGTTAGACATAAATCTATTGAATGATCACTCCGTTCTTTGTTAAAAATTATTTGGTGGATGTCCATCACACTTAGAATATAAACTCCTCAGCATGACCTCTGTGGGCCTATGTAATTCATTTCTGGGAAAAGAGAACTTCAGTGAAAGAAAGAATATAAAAAGACCCTAAATAGGAAAATGCTGTATATATGTGAGGGGAAAGTGAGAATTCAGTGTGATTGGAGAAAAAGGAGTAGGAGAAAGTAATAAAAGATAAAGTTGCCAGTGCAAAACTCATTCTCTTAATAACATTATGGACAAATAGATATTTTAAATTTAATCAAGACATTTTGCAGATACTTTTGTGGAGGTTAATAGGTTCTTTGTTGTAAGAAGTCTTTGTTTATGTCAAAATCATAAAATTTATGTAATTTTTAATGTTCTATTATGTAATGTTCCTATTCTTTGGGACATAGGGTAATAGTAGTTTCTTTTGTGTAAAAATACATCTAATTGATACACCACCATATCAACCACCATAATCAATTGTCCCCCATTCTCTGTGTGGGATATGTTCTCAACACCCAGTAAGTGCCTGAAACCACAGACAGTATCAAACCCCATATGGACTATTTTTTCCTAAACATACATACATAGACGGGGTAAAGTTTATTATCAACAACAATTAAAAATAAAACAATTATAACACTATATTATTATAAAAATTGTGTTAATGTTCTCACTCTTTTTCTCTCTCTTAAAATATCTTATTGTACTGCCTTTACCTTCTTTATGATGATATGAAGTGGTAAAATGTCTCAGTGCTGAGATGAAGTGAGGTGACTGATGTAGCCATTGGTGTTGGGCTACTACTGCCCTGATGATATGTCAGAAGGAGGAGGATCGTCTTTGAGTGATCCTGGATCTTTAAGCTATATCAGTGTCAATGACTGAACTTCAAGAACAGACCCATGTTTGTGAATTATGACTAGAGGACAGTTAGTGTATGGGTATGCTGGATAAAGGGATGATTCACATCCTGGATTGGACAGAGCAGGACAGTAAGAGATTTCAAAACCAGAGATGTTGGTGTGGATGTGGAGAAAAGGGAACACGTCTGCACTGCTGGTGGGAATGCACACTAAAACGTTCCTTTTGGAAAGATGTTTGGAGATCACTTAGAAATCTAAAAATAGACTGACCATTCTATCTTTCAATTCCTCTACTAGGTATATATCCAGAAGACCAAAAATCTCATTATAACAAAGATATTTGCACCAGAATGTTTATTGCAGCCCAATTCATAATTGCTAAGTCATGGGAGAAACCCAAGCATCCATCGACCCATGAATGGACTAATGAATTGTGGTATATGTACATCACAGAATATTATGCAGCCTTAAAAAAGATGGATACTTTACCTCTTTCATGTTCCATAGATGGAGCTGGAACATATTCTTCTTAACAAAGTATCTCAAGAATGGAAGAAAAAGTATCCAATGTACTTGACCCTACTATGAAACCAATTTATAGCTTTCATATGAAAGGTATAACCCAACTATAGCCCAAGAAGAAGGGGAAAGAGGAGAGGGAGGGGAGAAAAGGGGGTAGGATGCATAGAGGGAGAGTAATTGGTGGGACCACACCTACGGTGCATTTAACAAGGGTACATGTTAAATTTACTAAATGTAGAATATAAATGTCTTAACACAATAACTAAGAAAATGTGGTGAAGGCTATGTTAACCAGTTTGATGCAAATATTTCAAATGGTATATAAAACCAGCACATTGTACCCCCTGGTTGCAATAATGTACACAGCTATGATTTAATAAAAAAGAGAGAGAGAGATTTCATCATGCAATCAGTACTGACAAATTGATTATTTCTTAAATATTCCATTTAATTTGTTCAGACCACAATTGATCACACATAACTCCTGAAAAGTGAAAGAACCAATAAGAGGAGACTCTTATAATAAAGAGATCATCCTTTCTTTTACTGAACTGCAATGTCACCATTGCAATATGAGGTGAACAAATAGGTATTAGGTGACATAAAAATTTGGATAGGTTTGGTTGCATTTCTGATCAGATCCTATCAATTGAAGGCATCTTTAAAAATCTTACAGAACCAGCTGAGTCCTGAGAGAAAGATGGGAAAAGATCTCTACAAATAGGTAGGATGACAGAGCTGCACGCAAACATTTTCAGTCTATAGAAACAGCTTCTCCCCTCAGGCTTTTTGAATGGAAAGAGTGGGCAAATGCATGCCACCATCATTCATTGATTCTAAAGTTCATATTTTATCACTTTTCCTTGTTTTTAAAATTGGTTGCACCAGTCAATGACATCTTACAAATAAATAATTTTGGTTTTTATTTGTTAGAATTAGTGGAAATTGTGGTGCAGCTTAAAATTAATTCCATCTCTCTAGTCCTAGATTGCTAAACATGACCCAAGGTTATTTAGAAACCAAAGGTTATCTCTCTCCAGAATTTGTGCTGACTCATACAAGACATTAGTTGGTGACTTGGGTTGAAATTGTAATATTATATTAGGTAATCTGAGGGATAGCATCAGTATCAGGCCATGAATATGAATAAGAAGCTATTTAAGAGAGTGGGAGGAAAAAACTACAGGAAAATGACTAAGTAATCAGGAGATCACTCAGAGAAGAACAGAGTGCAGCTTTACTTTTTCCTTCCTGGAGGCTACTTACTCTGGTTCTATGAAGCATGTACATATTTCATCATTTATATTCATAATGTTACCTTATATATAATAAAAGAAAGTCTCTATATCTGAGTTAGTTTGAATGGCATTGCCTTCTTTATAACTTCCAGAGCTCTGACTAACACTAATATTGGTATTTCCAATTTTATTAGATCTCATTTCGAAATGTATATCAGACCTTGTGTGACATAATGACTTCTGTGTGTATAAACAACAATAAACTAAACACTTTAATTAATTTATTTAACCTCAAATGATAAAAAAAATAATCAGGCGAATTCGTATTTGTGTTTTTCTCTTTTAAAACTGTAAGATAATTACAAATATTCAACCTACCTCTTTCCCATCCAAAATAAATAAGAGTTGGGGAGTATGTGGGACAAATTGGATTGGAAAGGGTTAAGTAGCCCAAAGTTATCAAATATCGTTTGGAATAATATGAACATTACTCACATCATTGCCCATTACAGAGCTTTTATCTTTTCTTGTAAAATCAATGTGTAAGTTTCCAATACCAGGATATGTGAGAGTTTACTTTGCATTTTCTTTACTGTACTTAAAAAGACAATAGCATGGATCAACTTTTTTGTACTATAGTTTTTCATTTGCTTTTCCATTAGGCCAAAAATATATAAAATTATACCTTCTAAATTCTTCGTTGACTATGCTTCATTAAATATCAGAGATTTTACAATATTTGGGGGCCTTATAAGATACAAGTTTAAAATTGTTTTATGAATAAGGCCATTTTTCTAACATTATAAAACTGAACAAAATACCAAGAAATAGCTTTCTTAAGGCATCTATATCTATCCCTTGTAAATGAAAAAATATATATAAACTAATACAAAAATAAAATAATAAAAAGACTTCAAAGAACTCATTTGAAGAGTTGAAAGAACATTTTTCTAAAGAAAATGAAAGTTGAAAATGAAATTTCCCTAAGAAAATGCAAGAAAATGCAGTAACCATCTGTTTTCTTTTCTGAATGTACTTATCTTTATTCATTCTTTATGTGGTTTTTGTTTCTAGTCCTTATCTTAAACATTGTTATTGTTATTGAATTTTAAGTCTTTTAAATTCTGTGAAGGCAAAAAGTGGAAACCTAATTAACACATGTATATGGAAAAATAAAAAATTAATTAATTAATTAAAAAAAGAAAATGCAAGTTGATGGAATTAATGGGCATATCAGACTACCATGCATCGAGCTGGTTGACTTTTAAGAATCATCCTCTTGGGTGGCAGCTGTGACTCAAAGGAGTAGGGTGCCGGCCCCCTATGCCGGAGGTGGCAGGTTCAAAACCAGCCCTGGCCAAAAACTGCCAAAAAAGGGAAAAAAAGGGGCGGCGCCTGTGGCTCAGGGAGTAGGGCGCTGGCCCCATATGCCAGAGGTGGTGGGTTCAAACCCAGCTCCGGACCAAAAACTGCAAAAAAAAAAAAAAAAGAAAGAAAGAATCATCCTCTTGGCATCTCGAAGGATCATCAAGGCCATGTATTCAACAATGTGGATACTATTTCTATGGATGATATGCTTTCAGTCCAGTTGTAAAGTCAAAAATGGAATGTTATCCCTGAATTTCCCATAATCTTTACATCCAAAGATTAATCAATCTAGAGTTTATTTTACACATATCTTTCTAATTCAAATATGTTACTCAACTTCAACATTCACTTCATGGTAAAACAATATTATTAGTCCTACTATCTTAAAGACATTCTTTAATCTGTTGCCAGAGAAAGTTTTCCATAATCTAGATCGACTCCTGTCACTCTACTCCTTAAAACATATCCATGAACTCTCATCGTAATTAGGATAAAATCTAAAATATTTATCATGTTTTATAAAGGATTGTGTGATCTTCACTCTGCGTACTCCTAAGGAGTATGTATCTTTATCCCCCACCTCTTTTATATTACTTTCTAGTACACATTTCTTCCCTAGGGCTTCTTACTGGACAGACTCCACCATTCTGGGTTTGTCATTAACCCGTGTGTTCCGTGACACAAATATCCTCCACCCCCTATGCCCTCTGCTTTACTGTTCTATAACTGCATCTCAGCATATGTTTATAGTTGAAACTCCATGTACCTTATTCAACACTGACTTTTCAACACCTCTTATAGTGCCTAGAATCATATAAGATTTTAATTAAAATTGTTTGAACACATTAATAAATAAATGTCTGCTTTAAAAAACTTATTTTGACTTGGGTAGATATATTTAAGAAATAGTAAATATTTGGATAAACAAATTGAAAAATATATCTTTTACACTGAATGTGTGTTTAAAAATATTTATTGCCTCTACTACTTAGATGTCTGTGTTAGTTTTAAAATTGTTTTCTCAAGTAGAGAGTTAATATCTATAAGCCCACCCTCCTCAAACACTGTACTAAATAGACTTCTTATCCACCTTAAGTTTCTTTCTTTCTTTTTTTTTTTTTTGAGACAGAGCCTCAAGCTGTCACACTGGATAGAGTGCTGTGGCATCACAGCTCACAGCAACCTCCAATTCCTGGGCTCAAGTGAGTCTCCTGCCTCAGCCTCCCAAGTAGCTAGGACTATAGGCACCCGCCACAACGCCCGGCCATTTTTTGCTTGCAGCCGTCATTGTTGTTTGGCGGGCCCGGGCTGGATTCGAACCCGCCAGCTCAGGTGTACGTGGCTGGTGCCTTAGCCCACTGAGCTACAGGTGCCAAGCCCCACCTTAAGTTTCAACGCCTTGGTTGTTAGTTTGGTGTAGGAAAACTATGCCAAATGAGATGGAGCCGTGGGAAGCTCAGTCAACAGTTGAGGATTTCATGAAAAAACCCATTCATCCCAGTTCTAAGTCCTGATCAGATTCTTTTACACAGAGAGCATATTGACTTTTGAGTAATTTTGAGAATAGTTATTTATTAAGTATATAATGAACATAAAGACTGATTTTCTGTAGAATAAAGAATGCAATAAATTTTAACCATGCTGTGGTATTTTTAACATTATTTTCCTCACTTTTCCCTCTTCATCTCCTTCTGTTGCCCCACATGTCCTGTTTGCTACCATAATAATTTGGTTTAGCAAATATTGCTTTGAGTAGAATACACTTCTTCCATTTGTAAACTTGCCCATTTTTTTGTGCAAATTTACCATGATTATAAGAGCCTTAGAAATACCTGAATATCTGATTGAGAAAAATACTCTCGAAGATGTCTTCAAAAAGTTATTTTTAGCCCTTTGTTTTGAATTTGAATTTAATTCTCTAAACACTACACAAACAACAACAAACAGTAGAGAAGATACTAATAGGATTTTTAAAATAGGAATTGGGGTGAATCTATAAAATCAATTTGGACATCATTGACCTTTTATGATACCTTATCTTTCTATTTAAGAAATATATCAATGTCTTCTTTAATGCCTCATATATTCTCAGTTTCCTCCATAAACTCTTGCATTCTTTCATATTTTGGTAACAAGAATTACCTCACCTGTAACTCAATTATTTTAATGACATCAATATAATACGTGTCCAGTTAATTAATATTTTTCCAAAAACAACTAAAAACAAAACAACTGGAAACAGAAAATCACTAAGGAATATGTACTTATGCGACTAACAGTCCTGTCCGTGGCTCAGTTTTGCTTAATTTTTTTTTTTTATTGTGACGATATTAAGGACCTTTCTCACAGAGAGTCTTTCTATGAAAGTACCAGAAAAGACTTCTTACCGAACGTTAGCAAAAGACCCAAAGTTGAAAAATAATAGCAGGAGGCTTTCCATGACAACCCAATTCAATTATCATGTCTTAAATGTGACTGAGAAAAGTGTGAGTGAGTAGAAGATACGGTTGCAGTGTAGAATGCAGCACAGCTGAACTTGATGGCATTGGATTAGGCAGTGTTCTACAAACATTTTGGCACAGGCTCCAACCTTATGGACCACAATTTCTGCACAGATGGGGGAGGGGTGGTTTGGGGATGATTCAAACATATTACATCTCCACCTCAGATCAGCGGGCATTCGATTCTCATAAAAAGCATGCAACCTAGATCCCTTGCATGTTTAGAGGGAAATCCCTGCTTCTATGAGAATCTAATGCTGCAGTTTATCTGTCAGGAGGCGGAGTTTAGGCAGAAATGCGATTGATGGGGAAGGGAGATAAATACAAAGGAAGCTTCCTGATTGGCCCACAGCTCACCTCTTGCTGTGCATCGGTGGGAGCTGCAAATAGAGAGATTAAGTACTGTTTATAGCCAATACACAAGTTCTATTTGAAGCCATAAAAACATTTTATATTCGTAATTTATTAACCAATAAGGATAATGGCAAAAAGAAAGAATCTGAGTTTTTGTAGAACTAATACATAGAAAAAACCTCAAGACAATGAGCCAAATCATCTGTCATTGATAATCATTTTTTCGTCAGTTAATTGATTATTCCTTTACCCACAGATATCAATGAAGATAATCTTACACATCTTTCATCGAGTTACATTTGCTTGTTAAAAAATGTCTTAGACTTCACCACTAAACAATATATACATGTTAAGGTATTCAGCTTGGACCACATAAATCTATTC
Source organism: Perodicticus potto (assembly GCA_963574655.1). NCBI lineage: Eukaryota > Metazoa > Chordata > Mammalia > Primates > Lorisidae > Perodicticus > Perodicticus potto. Next base: position 20,217 of record CAUYRH010013810.1, read on the forward strand.
AAATAACAATTTTTAAAAACCCTTTTTATATGTGTGTGCTATAACATTGCTTTGTTAGGAATTTGTGATATCTTTTTAAATGTGATAGCATTTTATTGGAAGTGTCATTGATTATAAAGTTGCAAAAGATTTGAACTATTTACTTTTTTTTTTTTTAACAATGTATTCCTAATTGTATTTTTACCATAATTATATTTTCTTTTGCGGGGGGAGGTTGTGCATTATTTTTCGAAACACAATTTTTTTTCAGGAACAAATAAAACATATTAGTATAAATTATATATAAAGGCCAATGTTTTTTATCTATGCATTTTTGAAAAAAACTTAATCTTATTTGTTCTAGTGTATAGAAATGGACTTCGTTATTATTCTTTGATTTTGTTTTTACCAATTTGATAAATGCTTTTTTTTTTTTATTTTTGAGAAAGAGTCTCAAGCTGTTACTCTGGGTAGAGTGCCATGGCATCACAGCTCACAGCAACCTCAAACTCTTGGGCTTAAGTGATTGATTCTCTTGCCTCAGCCTTCCAAGAGCCAGGACCATAGGTGTCCACCACAATGCCTGGCTACGTTGTTGTTGTTACTGTAGTTGCAGTTGTCATTGTTGCCTTAGCTGGCCCAGGCCGGGTTTGAACCGTCCAGCCTCAGTGTATGTGGCCGGCACCTTACCCACTGAGCTATGGGCTCTGTCCCCAACTTGATAAATTCTAATAGTATGTCTACTAATATCCCTAAAGGCATCTAATCCTTATATATAGCTTATTTTTGTGCTTTCCGTCTGCAAAAACACATCAATATCCTTATTTCTTTCACAAGCTTTATATCTCCTCATTCTTTAATTTAATTCAGTTGCTAAGTCTTTCATTAAAATGTTGAATAATAGTGATGATATGAAGGAAATGTTTTCAGCATTTAAAAATGTAAGATATGTGAGTTTTTGTAGCTTCTCATACAATGTTAAGTTATTTCACAATGTAAAACATATAAGAATTTATTTTCTTCTATATGTAAAACATATAAGAATCTATACATATAAGAACTTATTTTCAATATTTGAGCCTCAGAAAATCAAATAAACTTTTGTTATGTCCATATTGGCCTCTGAACCTCTCTATTCTCACACCCATTCTTGACGAAAAGTATTTCTGAAAGAACTCAAAATTAATCAGAGGGTTACAAATTTATATCTCTCTTAATCCTATCAATACAATGGTCAGAAATGTTAATGGGCTGAATAGAAGAAAAACTTCTATTCCTAGAAATAGAGTAGTTTAAACAGTATGAAAAATCGCGTCTGTATAAAATATACCAAAATGATGAAGAAAAGACAAATGTACTTTTTTGTTAAAATATGATTTTCTAAGAATTAAAAGTGGAACTTGAAGAAATATACAGGATGAATTTGCATCAAGAATTTTAACAGATTGAAGGAGATAGTAAAATGGTAATGGTTCAAAGAACATTTGAGGAAGAAGGTTTATATATTCCAACAGGAGATATTTTTTAAATTATTAGAATAACATGATTAGTATGACGGACAAAATTAGTTAAACCTATGAAGAGTGATAAATCATGACATAATCTATTCTACTGAACAGAATCATTTTATTTCTGCATGACAATATTTGTATTGCTCTTGATTTCATTAAGTTTGCCTTTAGCCTTACACAGTTGCGAATGACTTCAATCAGTAGTAAATAGACCATCAAACACATATACATACCCCTGAAGAATCAGAAAACTCCTGCGAAATGTCTGGCATTCTAACGAACAAATGCTCAGTGTTTCATTTTGTCAATTTGCAAATTTGGATATTTTCTTATGTTTTTACCCTTTTAATTATAAATACTCCTCAAAAATTATTATTCATACACACAAAACATGCTCTCCTTATAAGTCTTTATATAAGTGCAGCAAAGTTTAATTACCAAGTCAAATCTCCTTATACTGTCAGCAAATGTAGAGACATTTGGTGGATAGCAACTGCTACATTAGAAAATTAACATCTATTTGGAGATTCTGTTTTCAATAGATTTTATTATTGACTTTTCTTTGTGATATTAGGAAACCAAATCTAAGAAATATACCTAAACTTCTTTATAAAGTTCTCAAATTTTCCAGGATTCCTGGCCTATGAGGAAATTACCTTTGTTACCACTTCTGGGTCTTGGACTCCATAAGTCATAGATAACATACCAATTTCTTGTAAGGGTTTTGGAAGTATTGCTTCCATATGTAAAATATAGGACTTGATACTTAGTGCTGGGCTTATCATACCTGATTACATATGGGGCATACTCAAATGTACCACTCATGACCATGGTTACATAGTTTATCTCTAGTTATGTCCGATGTAAAAGAAGGACGTATTTTAATTGAACCAATTTGAATGATATATTTCAGTAAAAATAAAGATATCTAAGTAGAAATATTAGTTCTTGAAATTTGAACAGTAAATGACAGTTATGTAACATTAAAAAAATGTATGTCAGTTTAAAAAAGTGATGATATAATTTATGGGCTTAGGATACAAAAGGAAGAGAAATCATTTCCTCTTTTATTCATCAGAAAGTAGGCTATTAAAATAGTATTAAAAATTTTAGCAAAAACGAGCTATGATTATAGATCTCTAATCACATTGTACAATTCTTTGCAATTAATTCTTGTTTTGCTAGGCCTTGGGTCAGTAATTAGTTCAGGAAGCAGTTTTTGAAAGATCCATGGAAATCATTATTCAATTCCTTAGTACAATCTGATACTTTCATAAGAGATGCCAGCATACACGTTTTTACCCAAAACTGCTATTTGAAGTATTAATGATTAATAGCCCTTCCATAATTTTTTTCAGAAGACCCAATTACTAGCTTGGCACTTATACCAGAGTTTCCAGTAAGTAATGAGAGGAAAGAAAGAACCACCCATTGGATCGGATGTTACTGTTCGAAAGATCTATTCTTTTCAGTATTCTTAACATATTTTCTTAATGGACTTTAGCTTATAACTAGACAAATAATAAAAATTAAAACAACAATGTCCCCCAATTTCCTTTGTTTTCTTACTAATAGATTACAGATCCCCATTTCTACTAAGAGAAATCACAAAATCAAATTTCAGTCACTGGTGTCACTAATGCACAACAGGTCAAAAACAATCAAGAATTGGAATACAATTTGACCAAGAACCACAAACTAAGAGAGCCACAAAAATCAGAAGCCATCAGTCTCTCTCTTGGGAATCTCCTCGCTGGCCAGAATACACGTGTGGGAGTCAGTTGCCCGGAAGAGCTCTTGTGCTTCTTGGACGGCAGGTGAATTGTTCCTGGCTGATTAGTTATTAGCTCCAAACATTTAAAATATAATATTCAAAAAGCTTAAAACATGACTCAAAATACATAAAATTAACATGAGAAAGATTTATCAACGAATTCATTTATTAACTAATTCAGTAAAGTGGCAAAACTGGTTTAAAGATTCCTTATGAGCAGAGGGTTAAACATATACACTCCTTTAGAAATTTTTTTTCTTTTCTTTTTATAAGTTGTACAAGATTGCAAACTTAGATACAAAACTGGTAAATGTTCTTTGAGGGAATAAAGGATAATCTCTGAGAGTATGTTTTTAACAGGATAAAAGTCATCCACATTGTTCGGAGGCAATAATAACTTCATGGTAATGAATCTTCTACATGTTAACCTCCACTTTTATGATTTAATAAAATTCCTAATTAATAGGAAATTGAAAAGTTAAATGAGACACATCATCCTAGGGAGTCAGATTCCAAACACTATATTGAAAAAATATCCAGTAAAACTCTTTGACTATAATGCTGTTTAAGATAATTTTCTTCTTTTTTTTCTAGTAGAGTGCTGTGGTGTCACAGATCACAGCAACCTCAAACTCTTGGGCTTAAACAATTCACTCCCAAGTAGGCTATGTAGGTGCCTGCCACAATGCCCGGTTATTTTTTGGTTATAGTTGTCATTGTTTGGCAGGCCCGGGCTGGGTTCGAACCCCCAGCTCCAGTGTAAGTAGCTGGCACCCTAACTGCTGAGCTACAGGCGCTGAGCCTAAGATAATTTTTTTTAACTTTTCAAAAAATACTCAAATTCCCACAGGGTAAGTAAAACTATCCAGTGTCTCTCTCCTTCAAAAATGCAGTGGATGGTGTATCAGTTTGCTACAAGTGCCAGAAGAATGTATAGCAGACTGGATGACTTACACAATGGAAATGTATTTTCTTAAGGTTCTGCAGGTAGAAGTCCAAGATAAAGGTTTCTGCAGATTGGGTTTCAGCTCAGCTCTCTCCTTAGCTGACAGGCAGCTACCTTCTTGGTGTGTCCTCACATTCACTTATACCTGTGTATAAGCATACTGAGGTCACCAGTCATATGAAATTAGGGATTGAATTAGAGCTCCACTGTTACGACCTCATTAACCTTAATCACTTCTTTAAAGACGCTGTCTCCAAAGAACGTCACACTGGATTAAAGTTCCAACATGTGAATTTTGTGGGAATACAATTCCGTACGTGATAAATAAAGTTGAAAGCAATGGTACAAAACAGAAGCTGTTATCTGATCATTTGGCATTTAAGTATCGTAATATCAAAGAGGCTTGCATTTTATGTTTCCCTGAGAAAGGGTTCAAGGCCATAAAATCAAGAAGATGGAGAGCTATAATGGAGGAAGAATGCTGTTACCATACATAGGATAGCTAGCGCTCTCAAGCTTTCTACTTTGAAGAGAAGGAACTAAAAGACTTGATAGCAGCCAAAAGCAACAAGAACATTTGTTCGAGGCCACATGCAGTGTTTAACCAGTATTTCATTCAGATACAGCTTACATTCACAGGCATCCTGGGTTCGTATTTCAACTATCAGTCCAATTCAAAAATAGCTAAGGTAATAAATTTGTACAAAGTGGTCTCAGTTTGGGAATACCATTTCATGGAAGGTCGAAACAAATACAATCCTCTCCAAATGGAAAGAATCTTAATTTAGATAAATCACTAACATCTATACGCATCTCTTCAAATTAAAAAACACACTGGCCAGCAATCGGTAACAAGACAGACAACAAAAAATAAGGAATGATGGTGGAGAAACTTCTAGATGTAATTATCAAACAGAGTATTATGCAAACTTCTTTAACATAGTTAAGAAAACAAATACTCAAAACATTATAAGGAAATAAAATGTTATTTTAAATAATAGCAAAGATAAAAATATATAAATAAGCAAATTTCTAGAAATATAGAACTTAATTAGAAGCTCAATGGATGGTTTAAGCAACAATATACATGTGGCTTACTAAGAATTCATACTTGTAATAGATATCTGAAAAAATTATCCCATTGAAGCCTAGAAAATATAAAAGAAATTTCAAAATTATAAAATACAAATAAAATTCAAAATCATTAAATATAAAGAAATCTGGGCTCGGCACCTGTGGCTCAAGTGGCTAAGGCGCCAGCCACGTACACCCAGGCCCAGCCCACCAAACAACAATGATGGCTGCAACCAAAAAAATCCCGGGCGTTGTGGCAGGCGCCTGTAGTCCCAGCTACTTGGGAGGCGGAGGCAAGAGACTCGCTTGAGCCCAGGAATTGAAGGTTGCTGTGAGCTGTGATGCCACAGCACTCTATCCAGGGTGACAGTTTGAGACTCTGTCTCAAAAAACAAAAGGGCGGCACCTGTGGCTCATCGATTAGGGCCCTGGCCCCATATACCAAAGGTGGCGGGTTCAAACCCGGCCTCTGCTGAGCTGCAAAAACAGAAAAATAGCCGGGCATTGTGGCCGGGGCCTGTAGTCCCATCTACTCGGGAGGCCGAGGCAAGAGAATCGCCTAAGCCCAGGAGTTGGAGGTTGATGTGAGCTGTGTGATGCCACGATACTCTACCAAGGGCAACAAGGCGAGATTCTGTCTCTACGAAAAAAAAAAAAAAGAAAGAAAGAAAGAAAGAAATCTGAAGGATAGCGTAAACTACTAATCATGTCACTAGAGTTCAGGAGAAAGAGTAAGCGGGAACACGTGAGGACATTCGTAAGACAAAAGACGGGGGTGAATAGGATTCGTGGTCTACATATAACAGTTTATCCATTCAGGAGGTGATGTGCACTTAGGGTGTTTCTATGTCTTTGTGTCTGTGAATTGATCTACTATAAACATTTGAGTGCAAATATCCTCATGGTGAGATGATTTTTTTCCTTCTGGGCAGATATCTGGTAATGGGATTGTGGGACATTATATAAGACTGAACTAGCTGATCTAAAATAAATGTTACCCATGATCGATGAATTGATTATTTCTAGCTTTGCCTCTCAATCTTTTAAACACTATATAGACAAATAATATGTTAAAATGAAAAAAAATAGCTTCTTAAAATTCGACATAAAACAACAGTCATTTTTAGTAAAGATTTATTGACATATCAACTTACCGCTTTTTTGTTGAATTTCATTTGAGTGTACTGAACAATGCTGAAAATGTGTTTGAATTTTTAATTTATTATTCTAAGAACCATGCCTTGTGAGTTATCACGTTGGAATCACAGTCATGTTTTCATTTACTCTGTTGGGCCATATCTGAGATCTTCCCTACATTATAAAATGGAAATCACTTCATATTTTCCACGTTGTTTATTATGTTGTTTTGCTTTTACTTTCCAGACTTTTTTTTTTAATTTCTTATGTGTTTTAGACAGTCTCACTTTTTTGTCCCCAGTAGGTTGCCTTGCGTCATAGCTCACAGCAACCTCAAACTCTTGGCCTCGAGTGATACTGTTGAGTCAGCCTCCTCAGTACCTGGGACTACAGGTGTCCCCACAATGTTCTGCTATTTTTTGGAGATGAGGTCTCGCCCTAGCTCAGGCTGGTCTCTAACTTCTAAACTCAAGTGATACACCTGCCTTGGCTTCCCAGAGTGCTAGAGTTACATGTTTGAGCCACTGTGTCTGGTCTTACTTTCCATACTTTCCTAAGACTCTATTTCTCTTATTTTTTCAACATGGATAGCATTAATGTTACATTCATGATTTTTTTCCAAATTTTTAAAATAAAGTATTTAAGTAGATTGTGTGCATATCAAAAGTTCATGATAGCTTCTTAATAAGGGTAAGTTGCTCACATAAGAGAAAAACTCAAATCATTTCAAGGTGAGGGGGAGATAAGAGATTGGGGGGAGAGGAGGAGAGAGTGGAAGGGTGTGCTCCCACTTAATGGGCACAACGTTAAGGTGTATGGCACACCCCTTGGGAGCAGGAAACAATTATAAGAAGGACTCTACCTAAAAAATGCAAACATTCAACCTAATTCTTTGTACCTTCAAATTAAACTGGAACAAACAAAAAAAATAATAAAATAATAAACTGAAGTGTAAGTTGCTGAAAACAGTACCACGATATAATGTTTACTGATTGAAATAAGTTTTTGGTTGTCAAGGCAAACATTCAAATTATATCACACATTCTAGTTACTTCTTTTCAAATTCACTTTTAGTACTATGCAGCCTAGTGTAGAGATTGAGAACATGAAGCTCAGAATAAGGTAGAAATGATTAAATGTATTTCTTTAATAAACACTGTCTATTAGATTCCAGGAACTAGAGATCTAGATACATACTAAAGTCTTTGCTCTTAGGGAGCTTATATTCTAGTATACTGTATATTAAAAACAAAATTTAGAGTTCACATGCCATGTAAAATTATTCACTGCTCTAATTCATCTGACACGTTGGATCTTGAGAAATTAATCAACTACTCCGAGTATCATGTTCCATCAACTGAAAACTGTGGATCAAATTACCAGCTAACTCATAGTGCTATTATGAGAATTTATGAATTAATGCAGGTAAAATGGTATCAAAATAACCAAAAAATAATAGACAAAAATCATCTAATACTATGGTGATTATTAATAAAATGTTTGTTATTTCCACTGCTACAGCTCGTGGATTGCTTAATGATTTTGCATAAAACAAATCAGCATGAGATTAGAAAAACATCTTTCTAAACATTTTTGTACAGTTTACAATGTGCGATGATTAAAAATGTTTTCAGCACTGAAAATGAAGTACTTTGGAAACCCTACTGTGTTTTAAAAAATATATTAAAAGTAAAATGATCTGTTTCACATTCTGGAGCTAATTTTCCTGGACATAGTAGTGAATTCATGATTAGTGCATCTTTCTTTCAGCAGCATGGCAAGTTCTGGGCATCATCAATTATTATGGAGTTGAAAGTTGTTTAATGATGCTTGACTAAACCTGTTAACATCTCACTGCAGGACCCCAAGGACAGCACGTTGTGTTCTTGTAGCAGTTAAATTGAGTAGCCATATTATTAAAATATGTACTATAAGAGTTATTGGCTTTATATTACAGTTGGGTTTGCAGAATGATAAGCTAAATGTAAGCCTTCAGAATTAAACATAGCTTTCATTAAATTAATATTTGAATTATTAATGTATGATTGATTATTTTTAAAAATGACATGACCATTAATGTTCAAATAACATCATTTAATGAGTTAGTTTTAATTGTCAACGTCTTACCTGCCACTTACAATAACAAGATTATATTAATTTTATAATAATTTTTAAAGACAATAATGCACCATGAGACATCAGGATGAACGATAATTACTGAAACAATCTATAATATAATAACATCTAAAAAACAGCTAATAGTGAAGGGGGATTAAGTTATGAACCCCAGTAGTAGTGCTGGAAGCAAAAATATACTGATTTTATTTCGTATTGATAATTCTCCATTTGCCACTACATCCAGATTTCCCCCCCCTCCTTTCTTAGAGGTGTTACTGGCTGAGTCTCTGGGATTTCACCTGAGTTTGGAGTAGGGGACAATTTGGCAGGAGAGTAGTGAACAGAAAAAGAGAGAGGCCAGCGTGTATCATCCTTGCTCCCTTTCTGTGTATTTAGCATATTTTCTGGAGATACTGAGTCTCTCTAGAAAGGCAGCTTTGGCTCTGACTGCACTTGCCTTCTTACAGTTTCCTACCTTTGCTCTTTCAGGAATTAGGAGAAGCAATAGCTTCCTAGTTTTGTTCGGTTTCCAGTTGCCTTAACATCTCTTTGTAGTCTCCCTAACCCTGTCCACAACGCTGTAACTACCTTCTTCATGAAATCCTCTTTAATTGGTCTCCTTGAGTAGAAGTCTGGCTGTTTGTTGGGTTGTTTTCACCGGGATTTTTGTTTCTAAACACTGTAAGGTGATGTTGTGATTGCTCTTTTAGAAAATAATGGGGCCTTGTGGGTAAGAGCCGGGAGTCTAGAGCCATAATGTCTGAATCTCAGCTCTGTCCTGGGCAAAGCACTCAACCACACTGTGCCCGAGTTTCCTTACTTATAAAATGGGCATGATGACTGTATGAATCGAGGATCTCCAGAGAGACAAAACCAGCAGTATAGAGAGACAAATAGATGACAGAGATAGATAGATGATAGAGAGATGATAGAGAGAGAGATGGATAGAGAGATAGACAGAATGGATGAAGTGTTACTTTTTAGGGGAATTGGCTCACACGGTTTTGCAGGCTGAGCCCCATGATGGGTTGTGTGCAAGGAGGGGACTCAGGCATGCCAGTAACATGGCTCAGCCCAGTCTTCAAACCTCAGAACCAGGGAAGCGAAAGGTGCTTCTGTCGGGCTAATACCGAAGGAAGTGCTGAGAGCTCAGGGAGCCATTGGTGCGAGTCCCTAGTACAGAGGTCTGAGAACCTGGAGTTCTGGTGCCCAAGAGCAGGAGAAGGTCAGGGAAGGAAAAGTCACTCTTCCGCTGCCTTTTTTGTTCTGTCCAGGCTCAGCTCCACTGAAGGTTTTCCGCCCACACTGAGGACCTATTCAACTCACTCAGCCTACAGGCTCTGACTGACACACCAATCTCCTCTGGAAACACCCTCACTGACACACCCAGAAGTAATGCTTTACCATCCACCAAAATGTCCCTTAACCCAGTTGACAGCATCACACTCTCCCAGTGTTGCTATAAAGATTCAATAAACTGTGCTCTGCAAATCACTTCAGAGTGTACAGAAGCACTAAGGATTAGTGATGAGTACTCCCTGAAAAATAGCCGGGCACTGTGGCAGGTGCCTGTAGTCCCAGCTACTTGGGACGCTGAGGCAAGAGAATCACCTGAGCCCAAGAGTTTGAGGTTGCTGTGAGCTATGATGCTACAATACACTTCCAAAGGTGAATGTGTGAGACTCTGTCTCAAAACAAAATGTATATTATGTATATATATTTTATATAAATATATATTTATATATTTTTATATTTATATAAATATATAAATTTAAATATACATATTATGTACATAATATATACATGTATATATGTGTGTGTACATGTATAAAAATATATCAATAAAACTTCTCAAACATGCCAGTTTTGGGAGTATTTAGGGAGGTAGTATTTGGCCTTTAAACAATCATTTATCTGGCTAAATTTCCCATAGCTGATGAATTTCTATTTCTCCTTATTTGTACTTCACCTTTCCATATTTCCCTACCTAAGCAGGAAGACAGATTCATTCATTCTCAAATTTCCTCACTTTCCATATTATTTTTACATTTAAGGTTCAGATATCAGGACTGCATTTAGTTCCAACCAGGATGGAGGTGGAAGCAACTTTTGGAAGGCAAATCACTGTGAGAATAACGTTACAGTCGTACTCTCTTCCGAACACTATATAGTGCAATACCACTGACAAAAAGTAATGTATCATTATAAAAGGAAAGAAAATTTTCCTTCCACCTGATTAACAAACAGCACACATTCACCTTAGAAGGAAAATGTATCTGTAAATACTTTGCACCTTTCATAATTATAGACAAAAATGTGTGCATTTTTAAAGCTATTGGGTTTAATTCATGCAACTTTAATGTAGTATTGATGCTTCTGAGAAGGGCTGAAAAAATTATTTTTATTTTTAAATTATTATTATTACACATTTATGTGTGTATATATATATGTGTGTATGTATGTAGGTAGGTAGGTAGGTAAATAGATAGATAGATAGATAGATAGATAGATAGATAGATAGATAGATAGATAGACAGATGAATTGAATTGTCTTTAAAGACTTCAGGTCATCTTGGGCCACTGCATTCTTCACTAGGCTTAATTTTCTTATTTATATAATGAAGGTAAGGATCCCTCTTCTAATTACTAAAATGTGCCACAAAGAGTCAATTATACTATTCTTTATTGCAACTGATAACGGAAGAGAGTGAAGACATTAATGAAGAATATTTAGTTATTGAAATACACTATATTTTTCCTTCTTAATAACAAGAAACCTGCCTCTGGCAATGTAAAATTCATGCCAATGGTAAGCACTACTTTACAAATGCTGCTTAGTTTTCAAAAACAAGGTAAAAAATCACTCTTTCTCTGAATGAAGATATTACAGACAAGTTTGTCATATAGAATTCTGTCAGAAAAACCAGATGTTTGCCCAACAAGAAAATTTTCCCTAAAACAATTTAGCCATTTCATGTAGCAATAATTTGGTTCTCATTTGAACTGATTCCAGTAGACTGAAATTGATTCTCAACTCTACCATAACTCTTTCTAACTGGGAAAATAATCTCAGCCAATATAAACACATTCATAAAATGTAAAATATTTTATTTTTATATGTAACAACCAACTATTAATTAATCATTCATAAGAAAATCACAAATCAGATATCAGATAAAAGTTGGAAAAGTTTCTACATGAAGTAAGTTAGCTGACCTTTTCAAATGATAGCTGCTCTTAAAAAAGCTATGATGAGTATGTAGATGTAAGCATTTTTATAGAAACTTAAGATACCCTTGGGCAACTGGAAGGCAGAAATGTAGCTCTAACCCATTAAGAATTCTAGAAAAATAGAGTTTTTCATAGCTAAGGTTCCACTATGGTAATAGGACCCAATAGAACCATTAATGAAGCAGAACAGTGTTCTTCTTGATGAATCAACCAAGAAACTCCTTCCCTAATCCTGCCAGATTATGGTAAATGCATGTTATAAGGAAGCTTATTATTGTCTGTGGTGATAAAACGTGTTAAAGTTCACCTGTAATATTCATTGAAACCGTTGGCATAGCCGCAACTGCAAGTTTAAGAAAGTGATAAAGATGGTTTAAAATGCTTAGCCCTGTCTAGGTTAAATAAATAGCCTTTGTACATTTTCTGAGATTTAATACACCTTCCAGAAAGATACTACTCTATCAGTGACCTTAAATAAGTGCCAATCTCAGCAGTGAAATGAGAAAAACATAATTCATGCTTTCAAATAGAAATACTTTATAAAAAGAAGTAAATTCTGTTGGAATAAATTGCAGCCTAGAAATAAGAATATTTTGAGAGCATAAGTACATATTTGAAAATGAGTTTTACTGCTTGTCAGAAAATAAGGAAACAAAACCAAAAGTGTTTATAAAAAATTTCAGTATTGGAAGGCAAAAATGCTATCACATATCTATGGAAGATTCAAAAGATACTGTAAAATAAACTTGCTAGCACCAATTAAATAATTGCTTAATTGAAAGAATAGGCAGAAACAATTCCCCAAAATGTAAGGTGTATTCGTTAATTAGAAAGGCATAGACAGAACTCTTGTCATTTACTCTACCTGACATTTTAATAATAAAAAAATACATTTTATTGATCAATGAAATAGTGGAAAAGAGGCAAATATTGAGTCCATCTCCAATAAAAATATTTCTTTAAAGATTATCAGCAGTGAGCAGATGTAATTTTTCCTTTTTTTCCCTCACACATCTTCTTTTCTCTTCATTGAATCACCTTTAATAAAATCCTAAGGCACGTTCAGGATAAAATTCTAGTCATGTAATTTAGACAATATAGTCAGGAATCAAAAAAGTTGCAAGAATGTGCTCCAGGAATACAAACATCACTTTTACTCTCCAACAATCTGAGTTTCTCCTGAAATATGTGGAATCAAAAAATTGGGAACTAATACTCTAGATGACTGTAGAAGCTGTATTATAAGTGTCACATGTGAGTATAAAAAATAAAGTGAAATATATGTAATTTTGAAATTAATATTTGGGAAGGAATTTTCTACTTCATAAAAAGAGGAATATAATATTTAAATACAGAGGGTGTCAAAAGTATGTACACATTTTAAGAAAGGAAAAAACTGCATTAAAATTGTAATGCTTGATATATACTGACAATAAAAGATGAATTCAAGTCACGTTGAGCACTTCTCATAGCTGAAGAAGTCAAATATAAGATGAGGATTACAAATTTAATATAAAGATTTCCTTTCTGGGTGGTGCCTGTGGCTCAAAGGAGTAGGCCACCAGCCCCATACACCGCAGGTGGCAGGTTCAAACCTGGCCCCAGCCAAAGCTGCAAAACAAAAACCAAATAAACAAAAAAATTTCTTTCTTCACCGTGTATATATTCATGGAATCCTCTGTGTAGTCTGGACACCCAGCACAAACACTGACACAGACACACGGAGAGCTGGAGGATGCCTAGAGGTTACGCAACACCGACATCCAGAAAGAATGTCTCGTGCAAAGGAAGCCATGGGTACAAAGAACTTGTTATAGGAAGAAACTTGGAAATTTAATGAAACTAAAGAATACCACTACATAAAATAGTAAATTTAAATTTTTCAAATCAATGAATAACATATAAAAACAGTACACTAAAAACAGGCTGAGTTTAGCAACCATCTGCGTTCAGTTGCTATCAAAAATATCAAACACGATGTTAGACAAATTTATGGAGAATATCCGTTGTCTACAGTCCAAGAGACACTTTATGGGAAAGAAGTTTCCAAAACTGTAGTGATCCAGGGTCAGGTCTAGACCACATAGCTCTTTAGGACAAAGTGAGAACTAAATGACGCATTTAACTGTAAGTTTTACGCAGAAGCACTGATCAACATGGGGAAGGAAGTAGAAGGAAAGTTTATAAACTGAGAAAAATAAAATTTTATGATGAAAATACTATCTCCAGAGGGGAAAAATAATGATTATCATTAGACTAGCGAGTCTAAAGAATGTTATGACTCTGCTGAAAATCTTAAAACTCCTTGATCATGTGTATAATCTGCTTAAAAATATTTACGAATGTTAGACATAAAATAAAGTATCAGACAATAAAAATGGTTGAAAGTAAGGATATACATGTTAGGAGAACACTACAATCAGCTTTTGCAAATACGCTGAACATAAGCATAGAGTTTCATTTATATTCTAGGAATAGGAAAGAGAAGAATAGTATAGTTCTGAAATTTTCTCTTTCTTGTTATGTCATCTCTGGATAAGGTTATGTTTCTTCTACTTGAAGTTTTTTGAAATTCTTAGACTTGCAGGTTAAGTTTATCAAATTTGGGGAGATTTAGGCAATTATATCTTCAGGTATAATTTCTTTTTTTTTTGTAATTCTATTTTTAGTTTTTTTTTTTTTATTGAATCATATCTGTGTACAATAATTCAGTCATGGGGTACAGTGTACGGGCTTCAGATACAATCAGAGATATTTTCATCAACCTGATTGCGATAACATTCAGGTATAATTTCTATTTGTTTATTTCTTCATTTGGGGGTACTTTCATTGTCTGTATATTGGCCTGGATAAGATTCCCTTCGGTCTTAATATTTCTTCTTTTTTGTTAATGTTGCTTCTTTTTTATTTTCCTATTTTTCAAATTAAGGAAACTCTATAAGACTAACTTCAAGTTCACTGACTCTTCTGCCAGTTTAAATCTGCTTTTGAGCCCCTCTAATGAAGTTTTTATTACAATCATTTTATGTTTGAACTTCAGAGTTTCCATTTTGATGGTTCAAGTCTGTCATTCTATCAGCCAATTCTATTCTTTTAATTAAAATATTTCCTCCGCTAGTACTTCGTATGTAATTTTAATAATTGACATTTTGTATAAAAACCTGTAGACATTATTTGTACACCTGAATCATATTATTTTCTGTCAGAGTTGATACAATTTTACTTCAGACACGTAGGTAAGCTTGAGTTAAGTCAGATCACCATAAACTAATCCATTATTGAATTGATTTGTAGCTCAATTTAGTATATGTAAATGTGCTTCTATTTTTTATTTAGTTTATATGCCTGATTTTAGCACTCAGTTGGACTGAACTGAAATGTTGGAGTATCCTGTGTACTCTGGGCCACAGATTCCACAAGATCATATGTCCAACAAATTTAATTGTAATTATTGCTCTTTAATTATAGCCTATGAGACCTTGTGTAAATGTGCTGTTTCTTTAAAAATCAAACTATTATAACAATGACATCTTTTCGAAGTTGTTGAATAGATCAAAACTATATATATATAGTGAATGTTATCTGTACATATACATAAATATGGAATTATGAAAATACCAGGTACTTAACATATTATAAACCAAAGATATAGAAAATATTGATAAACATGATCTATTTAAGTCTCATTTTTTAAACCCCTTTACACAAGGAGCTGTGTGTTATTCCTGTTCTATTTAGTATTTCTGTTTGCCCAAATCTTTATATTAATACATTAATAGGAAGAGGTAAATTTAGATAATTTTCACCTATCTGAAAATGCAGAATAATTTTAAATAGGTGCTGACCATACTTACATAATAAATTTATAGTATTAAAACTCTCAAGTTTTAGTTAAAGTATAAAGCTTGAACTGAATATGAGTTGTTATAAATCAATTCAAATCTTTGAAAGTAGTATAATTTGTTTTGCATTGAACAAATTCTCTCAAAGACTTGATTTATTGAAACATGGTATAAAATCTCCAGAACATACACTTTGTAATTCCAATACTGATCATAATTCTTATCCAATGCACCAGAAATGTTATATGTATGTTTTTAATATAAGAAACTAATTTCTCAAATTCTTTGAGGTACTTGTCACCATAATAATGTTGGTTACATATACAAAGACCATATAAAAATCATGTTACTATTAATAGCTATATTAAGAAGTCTACAATTCTATATATATTAATTTTCTTTTTAATTTCCATGGCATACATTTTATGTAGCTATGTGTCACTATTTTTTTTTTTATTGAATCATAGCTGTGTACAATAATTCAATCATGGGGTACAGTGTACGGGCTTCAGATACAATCAGAGATATTTTCATCAACCTGATTGCGATAACATTCAAGAGACTTTCTCATTACTTTGTGAG
>CAUYRH010013811.1:0-21675 GCA_963574655.1 Perodicticus potto
CCTCTGCCTCCCAAGTAGCTGGGACTACAGGCGCCCGCCACAACGCCCGGCCATTTTTTGGTTGCAGCCGTCATTGTTGTTTGGCAGGCCCGGGCTGGATTCGAACCCACCAGCTCAGGTGTATGTGGCCGGCCCCTTAGCCCGCTGAGCCACAGGCGCCGAGCCAACTGCAGTGTTTCTTAAAGCCTGCTCAAAGGTTCCAACCAGTACTATCTAGGGAACTGTTAAAAGTGCAGACCTACTGAATCAGGTCCTCAGAAGTGGAAGAGAAACATCATGGGCACAAAAGATCCTCTGGTTCAGAATTTCTGGAACAGAAGTGGGAGAGAAACATCACGGGCACACAAGTTTCCTGAAAGCAGGGACCTTGTCTCACTGTTTTTTGTGCCCCCACAGCAATTAGCACAGTGGGGCACAGCAGCTGGAGTGTTGGGCGAATCGAATGCACAGAATTTTTTCTTTTCTTTCTTTCTTTTTTGAGACAGAGTCTCAGTCTGTTTCCCTGGGTAGAGTGCTGTGGCATCATAGCTCACAGCAACCTCACCTGCTTGGGCTCAAGTGATCCTCCCGCCTCAGCCTCCCAAGTAGCTGCATCACCACCATGCCTGCATCAGCCACCATGCCTGGCTAGTTTTTCTATTTTTAGTAGAGAATAGTGTCTCACTTTTGCTCAGACTGGTTTCGAACTCCTGAGCTCAAGCAATCCACCCACCTCGGCCTCCCAGAGCGCTGGGATCACAGTTATAAGCCACCTCTCCTAGCAGCACAGATATACTTCTTTAGAAAGAGAGTGATAGCGGTGCCTGTGGCTCTATGCCGGCCCCATATACTGGAGGTGGCGGGTTCAAACCTGGCCCCGGCCAAAAAAAAAAAAAGGAAAGAGAGTGAGAACAGTGGAAAAGTGGAATTACGGGCATGGAATAGCCGAAGAGGAAGAATTTGAGAGTTTGCAGGAGAATGATGGGCTGGGAACCTCAGGCCCCCCCTTGGGCCCTGCTAGCAACAGACATTCAGTCAATATCTTTTCCCCTCTTTTTTTTCCATAGACACATATTTTGGAAATTTTTTTGAAGCCTAAACTTTCAATGCCAGAATGAGTAATTGTACATAAAGTGGGTCACAAGGAAGTGATAACTAATGCACAGACTATTTTAACTGCTGAATCAGAAATCTCTATGCCATGTTATGAAATATGCAGGCAGGAAAATAAGCAGATGATAGAAGTAGAAGAAATCCTAAAATAATATGTTCACAAACAATTTTTGGCCCAACACACACTTGGGGGGGGGGGGTTGAGGGGGCTTCAATGTTACACACTCCCGAGAGTTGAAGAATTGGAATAAATTTGCCAAAGTAAAATTTTTCCAAATGACATCGGCTCTCCTGAGGCACAAAACCGCTCAAACCCACACTCTGAACGGCTTTGCGGTGAGTGGGGCTGTCTCCTTCACAGCATGGGCAGGGCTTAAAGAGAGCAAACACAAAACAAAAATCCAGAAACAAAAAAAAGTCTGTTCTATTTTCTCTTTCAAACACAAACAAAACCCATCATCTTGGTTCAATTTTTTTTCATGCATTTTTGTTACTGTGTTCAAATGTATATAAGATAAAAATTACCAGTGTGGCTTGGCGCCTGTGGCTCAATGGGCTAAGGCACCAGCCACGTACACATGAGCTAGCAGGTTTGAATCCAGCCCGGGCCTGCCAAACAACAATGACGGCTACAACCAAAAAATGGCTGGGTGTTGTGGTGGGCACCTATAGTCTTAGCTACTTGGGAGGCGGAGGCAAGAGACTCCCTTGAGCCCAGGAATTGGAGGTTGCTGTGAGCTGTAATGCCACGGCACTCTATCCAGGGTGTCAGCTTGAGGCTCTGTCTCAAAAAAAAAAAAAAATTACTAGTTTGACAATTGTTAATTGTATAATTCAATAGCATTATAGTACCTTCATAAGTACATACATTTCCAGGAATTTTGCATCACCCCAAACAGAAACTCTGTACCCAGTAAGCACTAACTCCGATTTTCTCACTCCCTTGCTCTCATCTGCCTCTACAAATTTGCCTGTTCTAAATAACTTATATAAATAGAATCAGATAATATGTGCGGCTTTGCATCTGGCTTAGTTCACTTCACATGACATTTTGAAGGTTCATCCATGTTGTGGCATGGAGGGCAGGAATTTCATTCCTTTTTCAAGCTGAATAACATCCCACTGTATGTCACATTTTGTTTGTTCTTCTGATGGCGTTGGGTTGTTTACACCTTTGGGTATTGAAAATAATGCTCCTATGAATGTCGCTCAAGTCTTATTTTTAATTCTTTTGAGTGTCTACCTAGGAGTGGAACTGTGGATGCATGGTCATTCTATGTTTAATTTCTGAAAAACCATAGTGGCTGCACCATTTCACATTCTCACCAGCAATAAACAAGGGTTCCAATATCTCCACATCTTTTCTCAGTGTTATTTTCCTTTTTTTTTTTTTTGGAGTTTTTGGCTGGGCCTGTGTTCGAACCTGCCACTCCTTGAGCCACAGGCGCCGCCCTTTTTCTTTTTCTTTTTTAGAAAAGGAATAGATGTTTTAATGAGTATGAAATGGTATCACATTATGGTTTTAATAGCTTTGGAAGTAGAAATTATACTTAGGATACCCATTATAGGGACGTTCTCATAGCTAAGGTTTTGCAATAGAGATAAAGAGTTATAACCTGTACAGAAGGAACACTAAGGGGGTTTAGAATTCATCTTATTTCAAACACTGCCTTTTTATTAACCCATTTTTGGTGTGATGATCTGAACTGCCCTTCTATGTTCTCATTTTATGTATTCATTAATTTTTCTTCTAGATGTAAGTTTCAAAGTTTACCTAATTTTTGCACATGGCATTTAAGGATGTCCTGTTGACGATTGCCATTGCTTCTGGTATCCTACTGAACCAGCCGCTAAGGCTGAGCTGCTCCTTTTGACCCCATGGTAAAATTATACAGCGTTTTGTGTTCATTGAAAGCAAAGATGAGGAGTTATGTCTTTGAGGTTGAACCGTGAAGTTTTTTTGTAGAGACTGGGTCTTAAGATGGCCCAGGGTGGTCTTGAACTCCTGGCCTCAACCCACCTCAGCCTCCCAAGTGCTATGAACCATGGAGTCCAAATGTTTTCTTAAGGCATTTATCATAGTTCAGTGAAAGATCTACTGTACTGAAATATTCTCTGTTAAATCTTAATTTTCTTTGGTTATAACAACACATTTGATAAGAGAGACCTGGCTCGGCGCCTGTAGCTCAGCAGCTAGGGCACCAGCCCCATACATCAGAGTTGGCGAGTTCGCATCCAGCCCAAGCCTGCCAAACAATGATGAGAATGAGAACCAAAAAATGGCCAGGCATTGTGCCCAAGAGTTGGAGGTTGCCGTGAGCTGTGACGTCACGACACTCTATCCAGAGTGACGTAGTGAGACTCTGTCCCAAAAAAAAAAAAAACATGAAAAGAGAGACTTTTCATGAACACTTGGTCAGCCAATATTTGAGGGTCAACCATGAGCCACACATTATGCTGAATGCGCATCGGTGACTAGACAAACCTCACGGCATGTGGTGAAAGTTTACAAAAATGGGATGGCCTTATTCTTATTGCTTTCTTAATTTTTAAGGGATAACTTTTTTTTTTTTTTTTGTAGAGACAGAGTCTCACTTTATCACCCTTGGTAGAGTGCTGTGGCGTCACACGGCTCACAGCAACCTCCAGTTCCTGGGCTTAGGCGATTCTCTTGCCTTAGCCTCCCGAGTAGCTGGGACTACACAAGGCCTGGCTATTTTTGTTGTTGTTGTTGCAGTTTGGCCGGGGCTGGGTTTGAACCCACCACCCTTGGTATATGGGGCCGGCGCTCTACTCACTGAGCCACAGGCGCTGCCCCAAGGGGATAACTTTTGAGCATTCAACAATAAATTTGGCACGAGGCTAAATTATACTTACTGAATTGATTTATATCCTTCATCCTTATTTCCCAAAAGGATTTGAATTCGTTTATAAAAGATACAGACAATAATGTTAATGCACAAAAAGGTAGAATCAGGATCAAAAAGTAAGGAAGGAGGCAGCATATTAGCTCTAAGTTGTAAATGTCATAGAACTACGACTATGCAGTTACTCTATTTGACACACACTCTAGGGAAGCGTTTGGTTGGAAAAAAACAAGTCACATTGATTTAAACAAGTAGGGGCTCATTTATCTCTATGACAAGAAGTCTGAAACCATACATTTCAAGGCTAGTGGAGTAACTCTATTGGGAACCTAGGCTCTTTGTTTTTCTGCTCTGCCATCTTCGGCATATAAACCTTTGTCTCTTGCTGTCACCTCCTGGTCCGGGAATAGTTGTTGCACCTAAAGACAGGAAGAAGGGAGAAGGGCAAGGGGGGAAGAGCTTTCTCCACTTTAACTTTTTTATTCTAGAAGAAATACCCTATCAAGAACTATAAAGAGTCTGAGATTTTATCCTATCTACAAGCTGGAAAATTAGCCTGCCATGGCTTCATAGATGTTAACAAAAGACACGAGACTCCTGGGTCAGAGACAATGGACTTTATTATAGCATGACAAAGCAGCATGAGCATCAGTATATTGGAGGCAATGCTTCTTGCCCTCATGTTTCATGGGGCAAAACAGATAAGCCCACAGGAGTTCCTGCACAAACAGTGGGTTCTTTACAAATGGACCCCGAACTTCAAATCTTATAACTGGTAGTAAGCAAGCCTGCCCTTTGCTCTTCAGAGAAACGTGTGTCTTCTAAGGTTCTAAGAAAGTTTACTTTTGCTTTGAAGAGACAGCATTTCTGTCTTCCTAGGCTATATGCTATACAAACACCCTCAAACTCCTTTTGAAAATAGTCAAATAAAGACAGTCAGGAATGTGAGAGAGCACAGGGATTGTGTCCCAATGATATCCTTCTCAGGGACCTTGCCCATGCATTACTGGCTGGGACTAAAACATATGGCCACCTCTAGCTGCAAGGGAGGTTACGAAATTGAGGATTTTTGCTTGGGCACATTGTTGCTCTAAATAAAATTGTGGCTCCCTGGGAGCTTTGCAAGACCAGGGAGAAACTGTGCCTGTACTAACTGCTTTTATCTAAGATGTGGCCGACATAGTTTTCCCCAAAATTTTTATGACGTTTTATCTCTATGTATCTATCTTGAAATAATTTATATAACTTATACATAAGGAAATGTAGGTGCTTATTCTCAACCAAGTATCGCTTTTGTCAATTTCAATAAGCACTTGGTAGTTTAGTGAAAAATTTTAATATCACAGCTGTGTAATATCTCCTTGTAAAAGTCCATAATGCCTCAAAACTCTCCCCTTTTAAAAATAACCTATATTAGTTATTTTGCATGGACCATATTTTAGGGATGAGAATTAAGAATTCTCTTCAGGGTAGCTCATTGAGTAGGGTGCCAGGCCCCATATACTGAGGGTGGTAGGTTCAAACCTGGCCCCAGCCAAACGCAACAGCAAAAAAAAGCCGGGAATTGTGGTGGGCACCTGTAGTCCCAGCTACTCGGGAGGCTGAGGCAAGAGAATTGCCTAAGTCCAAGAGCTGGAGGTTGCTGTGAGCTGTGATGCCACAGCACTCTACCGAGGGCAACAAAGTGAGACTCTGTCTCTAAAAAATAAATAAATAAATAAATAAAAAAGAATTGGTTTCATTCCAGAAAAATTCTATGTCATGAATTTTCCCCAATCTTTGTGTATCTATAGCTTAAAGAACACATTCTACTTTATGAACAGATAGGTGTTTGGTGAGAGGTTTATAAATATATCTTCTCTGGTGTCATTTATTTTGAGAGGATTTTTTCACCTCATGACAGTCATTCAGGGCTGACAATGTTACTATGGTAACCATGTTCGAAAATTCTGGTTGCTAGTGAATATTGATCCTTAGCACTTCCACACCTTTCACTACTGTGGTCACCTCTCTATGTGAAGGAGGCTTGGCTCAGAGAGCTCATTTAGGTCAAGGAGTCCACAGCCAGTGGCAGTTAGGTACTATAAAATAAATCGGCAGAGTTCTCCTCCCAGGAACCCAGTCTATAGCTTCCATTGAGAATCCTACTCAGCCCACAGCTTTATGACTTTCCTTTTCACTGGAACAGACAGGAGCAAAACTTCTTGGTTTCCTTTTCAATTGCGAGGGACATGAGAGCTCAGCTCAGTAAATGTAACACATAAGGCCCTAATGGAAAGTTTCAGATGTGCGTGGACATGCCTTGCCCAGAGGCAAAGTCTGGGAATTACTTTTCAAAGCCCTTACTATATGATTTTGGAATAAAAATACTTCTCTCCCAGAAGGGAGGGAGAGATTTTTATCTGTGTCGTGAACTGGGACTTAATGATTGATCCAAGTCAGAGTCCAGGGGCATGGTGGAGTTAAGTGTCAGAGGCACAGCTGGGCAATTACAGATGGAATTTGCCCTTCCTCTCCACAAATGGGGGAGAAGCCTCTTACCTTCAGGGAGGTTTTGCATATGAGAAAGGAGAGGCTTGTTAAAAAGAGCAGTTTTGAAAACTGTAATTCTCTTTGCCAAGAACTAATGGACTGTCTTCAATGTGCATGAAAATACGTTCTGCACAGTAACCTAAGAAGCCAAAAGGAGGTCTCTACAGACCTAATTTGGCATCAATCTGTCTCCATGTGAGAAAGTCTGGAACTAAGAAAAAAACAAACAAAACCCCTGCAAAGTTTCGTTGAGACAACAATCACAAATAGAGGAATTTGAACCAAGATAATGTTGGTTACATTTTATCCACGTGTTCCTGAAACCCATGTGCTAATAATTAACAAAGGTGAGTTAGCCCTCCACGTCAGATTAAAACTTAACCAAAGCAGCACAGACTTTGTGTAATTAAAAGAATCTATACACACAGAGATACCTTTTACTATCTCAAGAACTATCGACAGAATTAAAGGATTCCAAGACCAAATGATGAGACATTTCAATTTTCTTGTCAGTTTTGTTCTTTGGACGCGCAAATGTGTATTTCAGTGAAGGCACTCCAGAGAGAAAGTACAATGGGAGAAATTGCTCACCTGTTCCTTTTATTGATAACCAGGCACTGTTTGTTCTTCAGTGCCCTACAAACAGGACTTGCTTGAATGCTCATTAGAAGCCTCATAAGTGAAGGTATTACAATCTCCACTTTCCAGTCGTGGCAACTGAGACACAGGGAAGTGAAGTAACTTGCCCAGTGACCATGCCGCTTGTGTAAAATGACAGACGTGGCCCCCCCAGCTTTGTAGCTCCAGGCTCTTCTGTGCCAAAGCAAGGGAGAAAACCCGGCTGTGGTATACTGACAGGGAGGAGACCCAGGGAGACTTGCAAAGTCAAGGCAAGGACGTTATCTCCAGGGACAGCACAATGCTCACCCGTGAGGTACCGGTCCGGCTCTCTGGCCTCAGAGGCCTGTCCAGGGTTTCTTTGCGCCAGGGTCACACTATTCAACTTTAGCCCTGGCAGGAAGCCCAGGCTCGGAGCTACCAGAGGCGTGGCTGGCCCTCTCCCCAACGGCAGAGGAGGAGGCCATTCTTGGGTAAATTCTTGTTCGAGTGACCTGTCTGAGAAAAATCCTGCCTGTTTTAGTGCTTTCCTCAGTCTATCCTTCCAAGACCCAAAAAACATGTCCTGTGAAATCCACCCAGTTCTCCTCACAACCTTGGATGCTGGTGACTGCCTGTGCTTTCTAGGGGAACCGAGTCATTCTCAGTACTACTTTTCCAAAAGGATCCTGTCACAGTGAAAGTGGTGTGGTGCTTGAGAATGGGTTGGCTTAGCGGCAAAGCACATCTCTTTTTACTTTATGCTGCTTACTTTCCCTGGAGAATAAAGCTCTGTGTAAGCCAAATGATATATGGGGAATGTTTGGAACTGTGATGTAACCATCTGCTGTTGGAAACTGTGGTCCCAGCTACTCGGGAGGCTGAGGCAAGAGAATCCCCTAAACCCAAGAGTTGGAGGTTGCTGTGAGGTGTGACACCACAGCACTCTACCGAGGGGAACAAAGTAAAACTCTGTCTCTAAAAAAAAAAAAAAAAAAAGGCAGAGAGGACATTATGCCATTATGCAACATCTTTCTTTGGAGTTTCTTTACCTGTCACCTCCCTATAGTCACCGAGCCTCTTACTTCTGAAACCTTTTCACCACTTACCATTTGCTAAGATGACGAATGCCTCTGGCTCCAAACTATGCAGTATTAAAATCATTTCCTTTTAAAATATCTGAGTATCTGTAATAAAAGGGATGACTGGATAAGTAAACAAAAGTTTTAAAATCTACGGTCAACTCATCTTGGTTCAACCCATAATATTGGTTCAGTCTTGGTTCAATCATTTGCAATATAATTAAGCTGTTCCTCTGAAGACTTCACCTTAAAGAAAATTACAATCGGGGATAATTGTTCACATCTGCCTAATGATGTTTCCATTTGAAAAGACATAACAGAATGTGAAATTATGAGTTACAACAGCTTTCAGTTTATAGTTGAAATCAAAATGGGAAAATTCAAGTAAATGAAAGAACTACATAATTATGAAAAGTATTCTTTGCATAAGGATTCAAGGTAACATGTTTTGTTAGCATTATCAAACATTTTGTTTTCCCTAATTTCTCCTGCTTTTGTGCAGGTGAGGTGGGGAGGAGCAGTTGTTTGGTGTCCAGTGAGACAATAATTCACTTTCTTTCTACTGTCAAACTTGCCCTGTTTGGGCTGTTCATTGCTAATGGAGGCTCCCCCCACACTCTCTGTGGGGCCTGAAATTGGAAAAGGCCAGAGGCCTTGAGAGAACGCAATAAGAAATCCTCGCCCTAGCCTCACACAGTCACCCGTCCCCAGGCAAAACCATGTCCTGTCATCCATGAGGGCTTGGAGAAGACCAGTCCACTCAGCAGCCTTGCCAACAACAGCCACCCTAGGCCACAGTGCCTTAACCACCAGATTGGGAACATTAGTGACAGAAGGAAGTTAGAAACTGACACATCCAACAGCAGATCTGTGTTGACAAGAACACAGTCTGGCTGGGCATGACAGAAAAAATTCAAGTACATGATGAGTTAAACCAAAGTGAAGATTCCAGTGAAATACTAATGTGGTCTAACAAAACAGTAGCTGCTCAATGAATGCTTCTTTTATTTGTTTGTTTTTGAGACAGAGTCTCAGTTTGTTACCATTGGTAGAGTGGAGTCATAGCTCATAGCAACCTCAAACTCTTGGGCTCAAGTGATCCTCTTGCCTCAGCCTTCCAAGTAGGTGGGGCTACAGGCGCCTGCCACAATACGTGGCTATTTTTAGATTTGGGGGGGTCTCAATCTTGCTCAGGCTGGTCTCGAACTCCTGAGCTCAGGCAATCCTCCCGCTGTGGCCCCCAAGAATGCTAGGATTACAGGTGTGAGCCACCTCACCCGGCCTATGGAAGGTGTCTTTGCTGGAAAAATCAGAGGATCTTTAGGGGAAAAAAACCCCAGCCTTCAATGTTAAAGGCTCCTGGAGAGAGTAATCGTAGCTTGAACATGGGGTCTCCTTGGAGGACCAGGCACCGAGCGGTAGATCTGAACACAGAAGCTGGGCCTGTTTACTAAGGAGGGTGCGACAGAAACTGCTAGTTGCCCATCAGCTATTCATTCTCCATTTTTCTTTAGCCACACAGCCCAGATTTTAATCTGGGTGGGGCAGTGTGCTTAGCTGAAAGGTCTACTTGGCAGCCGTATTTGCAGCCAATGGCCAGTGAGACACAGGCAGGAGTTGCTGAGGGTAGAGACTACTGACCCGCTCCTTTCCCTCCTTCTCCTCTCCTTCCCTTCCTTCCTGGAACAGGAAGATCAATCCGATGTCTTGAACTCTAGCTGCCACATTGGACCAAGAAGTGATCTTGAAATGAAGCCATACGCTAAGGATGGCAGAACAAAAGGACAAAACCTGATGACATGGGCGGTGCCTATGGCTCAAGCAGTAGGGCACTGGCCCCATACACTGGAGGTGGTGGTTCAAACCCAACCTGAGTCAAAACTGCAACAAAACAAAACAAAACCTGATGACACCATAGATCCCATGCTAGCCAGTCTCCAGCCTTCTTTTGTCTGAGAGAAATAAGCTTCTATTTTGTTGAAAACACTATTACTTCTTGACTCACCTGGGATGTCACAAGGCTTTGACAGAGGAACAGAAAACTAGGGTGTTTCAGTTTGTTTAGTTCAGTTAAATAAGCTGTAAAATAAAAGTGCTTTGAGATATTAAAATATAGTCTTTGAACTCGCTTGTAAAAAGTAATCCATTATTATATTATGTATTTATTTGGCTTAAACAAAAAGAGGCTTTGTTTTCTCACAGAGTCGAGAAGTCCAGAGGTTGAACAGGCTTCAGGTCAAGCCTGATGTAGTAACTTGGTGAGTCAGTGAAGACCCTTGTCTTTCTGTCTCTTCTTAGTCTGCTGCAGTGCTGGCTTGATTCTGAGGCCATCATAAGATGGCTTCCTGGTGATCACAAGATGGCTGCCTGGTGATCACAAGATGGCTGCCAGACACAACCAAGTTATATTCGCACAACCTTAGAGAAAGGAAACTACTTTCTCCAGAAGTCCCTAGCAAAGTCTTCTTGCTTTGGCCTATACTAGATGACCACCCTTAAAACAGTTTCTGGGGCTCTAATGATGGGGTCTGCTGGTGGGCTTAAACCTACCAAGGTCCACCCAGAGAACTGTGACTGTGTTAATCCCAGGATTGCTGGGATTAACAGCCTGGAAGTACAGAATTCTGCTAGGAAGGAGGAAAAAAAGGATGCATGTTGAAGGGACACATGAGTTGTATATTTATCCTGGTCATCCTCACCAGCCAGTGTTATTTCGAGGGTTTCGTTTTTAAAAAGGCAAAGTTCTTTTGCTCCCGAATTTCATTCTCATGAGTCTGAAATCCAGCGTTAGACTTACTGGGGTGAGGCATGAGATTTCCTGCCAGACTTTTGCGGCTCCTACCTTCATTCATTAATTCAACAGCACACACTTCTTGGGTGCCGGTTACATGTCACGTACAGTCTGTGTGTCTCACCTGAGAGGATGAACACAGAAGCCCTGAGGATCAGGGATGCCGTGTGGGGGGCACGTGTGCCTCAGGAAGGTCGGGAAGCAAGTACGAGGCGTGGGAATTGGACAGCTGAGTTCTAACAGTGATGAAGGGACAGGCCTAGGAGCCGGGTATACGGTGGTACCCAGAGAGAGTACACCTGTGTGGGCCCTGGGGGAAGGACCCTGGACAGGTTGTTCGTTCTGAGACCCTGAGACAGGGAGCATGGGATGCGTCTGGAGGCTTGCTGCTGGGCCTCTTCTGCAGTCTTCCCCAGGCTGGCTTTGCAATCTGGGTTCCGGGTCCTGCCATTCTCTGCCCAGAGGAGGGATAGATTAGTGGTTCTGAGTTTGGGCTTTGGGAG
Source organism: Perodicticus potto (assembly GCA_963574655.1). Classification (NCBI taxonomy): domain Eukaryota; kingdom Metazoa; phylum Chordata; class Mammalia; order Primates; family Lorisidae; genus Perodicticus; species Perodicticus potto. The sequence goes on from CAUYRH010013811.1 coordinate 11,465, forward strand.
CTGTTTGGGGAGTAAGGCGATAGGAAGTGAGCTACTCGGGAGGCTGAGGCAAGAGAATAGCCTACGCCCAAGAGCCGGAGGTTGCTGTGCGCTGTGACACCACAGCACTCTACTGAGGGTGACCAAGTGAGACTCTGTCTCTAAAAAAAAAAACAACACAAGGACAATAGGAAGTGAGAGTGAAATGTCTGAAACTCCTAGGAAGAAACTCCCCCACTGCCAGGCTGCTGTGCTCCTGACTCTGAGGCAGCTTGTCGGGAGTTTTCAGTGTTTCATGACACAATTCGATTTTCCTACAAGACTCAGAATAGGAGCTTCCTAACCCAAATAATTCATAGTATGGTATTTGCCTCTATTTAAAATCATCTCCCACAGGGTCCAATTAACAACGTACATGTCAATTTATGTCACATCCATTACTTGCTCTAGTTTGGTCAGGCTGGGTCAGGCAGTCCCTAAGCAGGGCTGTCTGCTCGCACTGCGTTGGCCTTTGCTGGGCCAGGGCAGAACACCCCACTGGAAGGAGCCGGGCACTGCTACCGGAAAGGTCAAGCTCAGGAGGACGGTGGCCAGTCATCAACCTCTTTATCTGGGCTTTCCCTCTGGAGACTGGACCACATGGATTTGAATCCTGGCTCCATCTTTTAGCAGCTGTGTGATCTGGAGTAAATTCTTTAACTTTTCTGGAGCCTCATTTTCGACATCGGTGAAAGGGGAATACTTACAACACTGCATGGATATATATTTTTATTTAACTAGGGCAGTAGCAGTAGTAGTAGCATTTAATTTTTATCTTGTTCAGGTCCTCAAATTTGGAATTCCCCCTGAGATCACCCTCAGGAAATATTTCACCAGCCCTCCAGAAACTGTGACAATACAGGCAGCCCTTCACGGGAGGAGGGGAGACAGAAGACCCACTGTGGTGTTCTGACGTGGGGATTACTAACATGCGTGCCAAGGGCGACCCTGGCTTTAAGAACATCTCCATTGGCCACGGAAAGCTCTGCTTCCTGCCTTGAGGGCTCAGAGGATCACCCTGTGTGTTCGCTCAATCAACCTGCAGGTCCCCAAAGGAGAAGACATGAGGGTACTGGCCATTCTCTTTATTTTAAAAAGAGGTAAATTGAGGCACAGAGGAGCGTCCACACACAGACATACAGTACTTTCTCTCACCTCTCAAAGGACAAGGGATAATAATTGTAGAGCCAGAGGCAGAGTCTCTTGTCCAGAGAAACTTCAGACCGAGGTCAATACTAGAAAAATGATCTGGGGTTACTTTACATGGGATATATGCATCTTTTTCTGTTTGTTTGTTTGTTTGTTTGTTTTTGAGACAGATTCCTGTGAGACAAAGTCTCACTCTGTCTCCCAGGCTAGAGTGCAGTGATCACAGCTCATTGCAGCCTCAAACTCCTGGGCTTAAGTGATCCTCCTACCTCAGTCTCCCAAGTAGCTGGGATTACAGATGCCTACCATCATGTCTGGCTAATTTTTCTATTATTAGTAGAGATGGGATGTTGCTCTTACTCAGGCTGGTCTCGAACTCCTGGCCTCAAGCAGTCCTTCTGCCTTGGCCCCCCAGAGTGGTTGAATTACAGGCATGAGTACTGCGCCCAACCTTACACTGTGCTTCTTACCCTCTTTCCACATCCAAAAATCCCTGGGATAGTCGGGAGCCCCCTTTATGGGTAGCCCCAGGAGGCAGCGTGTGGCAGAAAAAGCCCTGGATTATAGTCAAGAGGCCTGTACTCTAATCCCAGTCCCTGCAGACCGGCTGTGTGGCCTTGGAAGAGTCGCTTATCCTTATCTTAGAATCTGGTACTTGAGAAACCAAAATGAAGGGTTTGGACTACATCGGTAGTTCCCAAACCTCATTGCCCACCAGAACCTGTGTGAGTGCGTGTGTGTGTGTGTGTATGGTGGGGTCAGGTGGAGTGGGAGCCTTGGAATCTGTGATTGGAAAGTATTCTGGATGATTCTAAGAGCAGCCTCACATTGGAAGCCTGGAACAGATGCCATCTAGGGCACCTCACAGGGTTCTGATGCTTCCAAATCCAAAGCCCGTTAGCACATTCCACACAATTCGGTCCCAAGGAGGTGCCAAGCCCCACATCGTGTCCTGAGAGCCGATGGTGTGTGAGCCCGGGGACCCCCACCCCGACACTGCAGAGCGTCCGGCTAGTCTGGCGTGAGGGTTTGCCTGTGTGCGCTGGGGCTCAGGGTCCCGTCTGTTTCATGGCCTTTTTGACTTTGGAGGCTGCATGTTGGGCTCACCTGGCACCAGTGGTGTTGAACCCTAGCTGTGACCATTCACTCTTTTGCTCCTGAGGGCCCATTGTTCTGTTCCTAGCATAGCAGATCCACCTGCCACAAGTCCAAAGGGCAGATTAGGACTCCTATCAGCTTCCTTTGCATGCTTGAGGCTGGCATTCTGCACGCGAGCTTTTGAATCTGCAGTCATGGGTCCCCAGCTGTCCCCAGGTTACACAGACCGCATGTGAACAGGGAGCTGTGGAGAGCTACGGCTAACACTGTCTTTAGCTCTTGTTTCAAAAGTTTCAAGCCCGTCATCCTTTGGCTTAGTAAACAAGGAGGAGACTTTTGTATTTTTGTGAGAACCTTGGCGGGAATGAACTGCAGCTGTCAGAGGTGACATTGGTCCAGGACTTCCTCTGAGAGGCAGAGAGAACAGAGCAGCAGGGGCCATGGTGAGAGCTGCATGGCGGCCCCTCACTGCCTGCAAACCAACAAGAAGGGGGTTAGGGACTGCAGGGGCCTGTGCTGGGGTCAGTGAGCAGGAGAGGGTGAGCTGTGGCCAGTGGAGATGGCCGCCGTGGGCTCTTGCCCACTGCTCCTATGTGAGAATGAATCTACTGTTGCCAGAAGTTGTGATTCTAGAATAAAGCCAGAAATCTCAATTTTACCTGTATTTTTTCAATTTTAAAATGATGATAAATTTAATTTTAAGAAACCCTTCAGACTAAACAGGCTGTAGCCTGAGACTCTGAGTAGAGAGCCTGGCCTCGAGGCCTGGTCTGGGTGTGCTGTAACTTTCTATCTCCAAATCAGCAGAACCCCAAAGGACATTCCTGAGTCTGAAGGATCTAAATCCACCTCATCAGCTGTGGGCAGTGGCTCACTCCTATAATCCTAACATTCTGGGAGGCCAAGGCAGAAAAATCGCTTGAGCTTAGGAGTTCAAGTCCAGACTGAGCAAGAGGGAGGTCTCCATCTTTACCGAATAATAGCAAAATTAGCTGGGCATTGTGGTGGGCACCTGCAGTCCCAGCTACTTGGGAGGCTGAGGCAGGAGGATCCCTTGAACTTAGGAGTCTGAGGTTGCTGTGAGCTAGGCTGATACCATAGAGCTCTAGCCTGGGCAAGAGAGTGAGACTCTATCTCAAAAAATTAGAAATAAATAAATACATCTGCCTCACCCTTGATGATTTCCTTTGTTAAAGGGGGAAAGACAGCTCTAGTTTTCTAGAGCTTTAGAAGTGTACTTCTGGCTTGGCGCCTGTGGCTCAACGGGCTAAGGCGCCAGCCACGTACACCTAAGCTGGCGGGTTCGAATCCAGCCCGGGCCCGCCAAACAACAATGATGGCTGCAACCAAAAAATGGCTGGGCGTTGTGGCAGGCGCCTGCGGTCCCAGCTACTTGGGAGGTGGAGGCAGGAGACTCGCTTGAGCCCAGGAATTGGAGGTTGCTGTGAGCTGTGATGCCATAGCACTCTATGCAGGGTGACAGCTTGAGGCTCTGTCTCAAAAAAAAAAAAAAAGAAGTGTACTTCCTCTGCTGCTGTGTAACACCCCAGGGCAGCTCCGTGGGCCCCAGTCCTCACCTTCCCTCTGCCTCTGTCTGCCTCGTCCCAACAATGCCAGTGACCAAGGGTCCTCTTCAGGTCTGACAGCCAGTTAACAAGCTCTCACACCACCTCCTTTCCCATTCTAGAAAAAAATTCAAAACCAAGTTACAGAGAGGTACCTTGTGTATGGACAACCTGGTGCTGTAATTTGGTTTTTAAAGGCAAATCATTGCTGAGCTTGGATACTGTATCGGAAACTTTATTTGTGACACACTTCCTGTCCTGGTGGGTGAATGGTGACTCCAGAATATCTATATAGGAAACTCCTGGGAGTGGCATTTTGTTTGGCAGCAAGGAATAACTAAAGGACTTCTCCAAAAGCTACATTGTTGTATATTAAACCTTTTTTTTTTTTTTGTAGAGACAGTCTTACTTTATCGCCCTCGGCAGAGTGCCGTGGGGTCACACAGCTCACAGCAACCTCCAACTCCTGGGCTTAGGCGATTCCCTTGCCTCAGCCTCCCGAGTAGTTGGGACTACAGGCGCCCACTACATTGCCTCGCTATTTTTTTTTGTTGTTGCAGTTTTGCCGGGGCCAAGTTTAAACCCGCCACCCTCGGTATATGGGGCCAGCGCCCTGCCCACTGAGCCACAGGCGCTGCCCTGTATTAAACCTTTTAATATGAAATGGCATGTTCGTTTAAAAAAACAAAGTGAGGCTGGGGGCAGTGGCTCACAGGTATAACCCTATTACCCTGGGAGGCTGAGGCAGGTGGATCACCTGAGCTCAGGAGTTTGAGACCAGCCTGAGCAAGAGGGAGACCCTGTCTCTACCAAAAATAGAAAACCTAGCAGGGCGTTGTGGTGGGCACATGTAGTCCCAGTTACTTGGAAGACTAAGGCAGGAGGATCACTTAAGCCCGAGAGTTTGAGGTTTCTGTGAGTGTTGACACCATGGCACTGTACCCAGAGTGACAGAGTGAGACTTTGTCTTAAAAAACAGCAACTTTATGTGTCAGCCCGCCTGGCCACAGGGAGCCCGGGTTAAACGTTTCTGAGTGTGTCTGGGAGGATGTTTCCAGGTGAGGTTAGTGTTTGGATTGGGGGACTTAGTCGAGTAGACCATCCTTCCCAGTGTGGGACGTATGCTTTAGCTGGGACATCGAATCTCTTCTTCCCCTGCCCTTGACTGATACCTGACCCACCAGCTGCCCTGGTTCTAAGGTTTTTGTACTTGGACTAAATTACACCACTGGCCTTCCTGGGTCTGCAGCTTACAGAGCAGATTATGGGACTTCTCAGTCTCGATAGCCACATAAGTCAGTTCTTTGTAATAAACCTCCTTTCACACACACACAAACACACACACAGAGGCATAAACAGTTGTCTCCTACTGTTTCTGGAGAACCCTTATAAACAACGAAAACCCCTAAGAGCCAAGTCTTGGTCTTGCCATTGTGCTTGGTCAGCACAAGCGCAAAGGCAGTAAGGTATGTGAGACCCCCTTTGTTCTAGATGAGGAGGGGTAACGGTCAGAACGAAATCCCAGAACAGCCCAGCTCACAGGCTCCACTGCTCAAGAAAAAAAACTTAATGTAAAGGTTGAGAATTTTGAGCCTAGTTCCTGAAAGTGTCCTGGACCAAGAGGAAGAGGCTGGGCTGTTCTGGGTAAAATCAAACCTGTTTCTTGGCAAAAGTGGTAATGAATGTCCCAGACACCTGCCCCGTGGGCTCCTTCTGCCAGGCAGCCAGATGGCTCATTACGACCCACACGTGTCTTCCAGGCCCTTTGCCTGGCTTGTTGGCTGCAGACAGGCTGGGGAACAGGAGCTTACTCACATTGTTCACAGGGTATCACAGAGGTCTTAGGATTAGCAAGCTCAAGGGACACCAAGGAAGCGATCCTTTGGTCTGGGTTGACCCACCTTAGAGCTTACCTCTAAGGGACTTCTAAACTCTGGAGGAGTAGAATAAAATGAAATACTCATTCCTTGACAGGAAGTGGGTTGAATTCTTTCTGTTACAATAATGATACTACTTCATATTATTTCAAGTAAATGATCAGGGTATAACTCAGAGGGTTTCAATATTTAAAAATAAATAAATAAGCAAGCAAACCACTGACCCTTCACTGAATTGGTGGTTGTCATCACACTTAATAACTGCTTTGCCGACATGTCACCCCTTCTGGAAACCCAACTGGCGGGAACTTACACTGTTCTTACTGAAATGTATCTGTTAATAAATGGTTTGCATAAACTTTTTTTTCTTTGACTTTTAAACAGCAGCAATTCAACACTGAAAAAGAATGTGATGTTTATGGCTTTTGCTTCTCCCCAGGAACAAAGAAATCTGGCAAGACACACACGGGTACAGCAGGGGACCCGTGTTTGGAGTTGTGTACTTAGGTTGGCCTGCGTGTTTGGGCGAGGCCGGACAACAAGGCTGCTTCTGCATAGGAGGCGGTCCCCATTGTGGCTTTGTGTGTCCTCGGCCACATCCCCCCAGTCACCCCAGGTGCACTGAGCTTCCACCTGCTCTTGGGCTTCTTCCCTCACCTCTCTCAGGCCTGGCCAGCCAGGAAGTCGCGGCCACAGCAAAGAGGCTCCACCCTGAGCACTTTCAGCGGCCCCAAAGGGAGGCCAGAGGCGGGTAGTAACCTCTGATGCAGCCGTGAGGCTGGAGGACAATCGTCCACTTCGCAGGACAATCATCTTCGTACTTTTCCTTTTGGTTTAGAAGTGGCAGGATGTCTTTGACTCAGTCTGAAGGTCTCCTGGAGGTTGATCTGGTTAGCTGTGTCTCAGTCTGCTCTACACAGATAGGGAGACGCGGGTGAGACGAGAGACCTGGTAGCCTCAGCTCCTCCCGACACGGGATGTGGATGATACGCACGTGCAATTTCTCAACTTGTGTTGGGCCTCACTGCTTGCAAATACACCATCTTGAGCTGAAAAAAAAATGACTTCTATTTTTTTCCCTCTTTTCTTTCTTTCTTTCTTTTTTTTTTTGACAGTCTCACTCTGTAACTCTGGGTCAAGTGCTGTGGTGTCATAGCTCATAGCAACCTCAAACTCTTGGGCTGAAGCCATCCCCTTTCCTCAGCCTCCAGAGTACCTCGGACTACAGGCACCCACCACAACACCCCGCTGGTTTTTCTTTTCTTTTTTTTTGAGACAGAGCCTCAAGCTGTCACCCTGGATAGAGTGCCATGGCATCACAGCTCACAGCAACCTTCAATTCCTGGGCTCAAGTGAGTCTCCTGCCTTCACCTCCTAAGTTACTGGGACCACAGGCGCCCGCCACAATGCCCGGCCATTTTTTGGTTGCAGCCGTCATTGTTGTTTGGCGGGCCCAGGCTGGATTGGAACCTGCCAGCTCAGGTGTATGTGGCTGGCGCCTTAGCCCATTGAGCAACAGGCGCCGAGCCTCTTTTCTTTTTCTTTGAGACAGAGCCTCAAGCTGTTACCCTGCATAAAGTGCCTGGCATCACAGCTCACAGCAACCTCCAACTCCTGGGTTTAAGTCTTTCTCCTGCCTCAGTCTCCCAAGTAGCTGGGACCACAGGTGCCCGCCACAATGTCTGGCTATATTTTGATTGCAGTTGTCCTTGTTTGGCAGGCCCAGGCTGGATTCAAACCCGCCAGCTCTGGTGTATGTGGCTGGCGCCTTAGCCACTTGAGCTACAGGCGCTGAGCCCCCACTGGTTTTTCTATTTTTAGTAGAGACAGGGTCTTGCTCTTGCTCAGGCTGGTCTCAAACTCCTGAGCTCAAGTGATGCCCCCACCTCAGCTTCCCAGCATGCCAGGATTACAGGTGTGAGGCATCCCACCCAGCCTTTTTTTTTTTCTTTTTAAGGAATGATTATAATCCAAGGAATACCTGAGAATCCCTATCATTTTCTAGGCACTCTTGCAAGACCACAAGATTCAATATCAGAGAACCCCTGACCACTACAGTTTTCAGGTTAGTTAGTGGAAAGAAGTTTTTGCTAAAAAGTTCAAATCCAGATTATTCTTGCTTCTCATGTTACGGACCTCATATCTAGGGTTAAGCAGCTGTAGGCATGAGCTAAACTTGGTCCACACCTTCCTGAAATCAAAGGTCATCAAATATTTGGAAGGATTTTTTTTTAATTTTTAATATTATCTAATTTTAATTAATTTAAATTGAAAAAAGCAAGAAGGAAAACTTCCCTTTTTCTTTTAAATTTTTAATATTGATTTTTTTTGGGGGGGGGAAGCAAAACGAACCTGTTCTGGAATAATGCACAAAAATCACATAGCCCACATGCACCCTGAGGTGCAGCCCCTCTTCCACCCTGGGAGGACAAAGTCACAAACCATGGAAACAAGGCAGGGGTCAGGGCAGCCAGGGAGGGGAGCTGGAGGGAGTGCAGAGGCACCACAGGGATGTCCCCAAGGCAGAGGGCCAGGCCATTCCTGCAGAGGCAAGATAAAGGTAGAGACACAGACATGCCTTGGGAGACATTGTAAATTTCAGCAGCTCTTTATGCTGTTTCAAAAATGAGGGAGAAACATTCACCAGCAGCTTCAGAGGGAGAAGACACAGTCTTAGAAGCAACCCAGGGGTTTCTTAGCCTCAGCCCTGTCTGCTTTGAAGTTCAGTCCACTCTCCCCAGGAAGTGGGGAGGCTCTAAAGGGTTCTCAGCAGAGAAGTTTTGTAGAACTGCAAGAACAGAGGGAGGCAGCCGGCACCCTCCAGCACGGCTGCCTGGCAGGAAGCTTTGCTGAGTAATTTTGGTTTCAGCTGGAAACATTCTGTCATGTCCTCTCCGGGGAGGGTGGGGAGCTTGGGCTGCGCTGTGGCTGTGGGTTAGATTTCTTCCTTCCTTGCAGTGGACAGGGGTGGTGGCGTGGGGGGAAGAGGCAAGGACCTTGAGAGGAAACAGAGGTCACCACGGAGGACTTTAAATTCACAAAAGCATTTCTGCTATGGGGAGGACCGGGAGCACTTGCCTAGGGAACAGGCCACCGGAGATTCCAGAGGAGGGACCCGCCCCAGCCTCTAGACGTGTGGCTTTAATTATCCAGTTAGTCATAGGTTTACTGTCATCCAAGTTTAATAAGCTTGACTGTGACCTGTGAGCAAAGAAAGTAGTCCAGGCTTTCCCCCTCCCCCTCTTTTTTTATTTAAGCCACCCTGCTAAGCAGGGCCCTCAGAGCCCACCAGCCCCGGAAGTGGCCATGCCTACCTTCTCCTTCCTTCCCCTGGTGCTTTGATCTTGAGCACAGGGCCTCAGGCGCTGGCTAGTCCAGTTAATCTGGAAAAACGTTTAAGAGGCAACAGTTTATAACCACTTTGAAGGGAGTTGCACACACACAGAGCACGTGGAGAGCAGCACAGAAATCGCCAGCCCTGGAGGGTGCAGGTGACACGCGGCCTCTTGCTGGCCACTGGGCTGCTCACTCAGTTTTAGAGGGGAAGCATCAGGGCACTGTCGCCCCTGGCCCCTGCCCATACCCTGGGAGAGATGGGTAGCTTAGATGGTACCTTCCTGCATGGGACTAGGCAGGGTTTTGTGCCCCTGACCTTGGAGCTCAATGTGCATAGCTTGGGCTTCCATTTTGAGAAACCTAATCCTTGGACTTGAACACTCTACTCTTTGTATTTTGCCCAACAGGAGAGCCCTGCTTCTCCTCACTCAGCTCAGCCGGTCTCCTGATTTCAGCTTCCCTCCCGAACACCTGAGGGTTGTCGGTTTACTGTGACTCGCTACCATTATATCTGTCAGGGCTTAGATTTCCAGCGTCTCACCAGAGCTGCTACGAGCCATCTCCTGGGCAAGCCTTTCCACGCAGAGACTGCCAGGCCAGCAGGAGAGGAGACCCAGTCCATCTGTCAACATTTGAATAATTTCATCCACACATACTTCTCTTCCGAACACCTGGCCTGTTTTCCTTTTTCTGAACCATGCAAGCCCAAGGCGCCAGCCGGGCTGCCCGCTAGCAGAAGCAGGACGTGTCACGTTGCCTCCAGTGGCTCAGGAGCCCCACCACACTGGTTTCTTTGTGAGGTCATCTTTGCAGCCATTTCCTGGAGCTCTGGCCTCCTTCCTAGTATCTTCACACATTCTGGGTTTGCCAGAGCTCCGGAGGTGTTTCCATTCAGTAAAAACATAAGGGCCTTTTGACTGCTCATTCTGCACTTGGCACTAGATGGGGGATACAGACGTCCCCAGAGAATGTTCTACAGGATACAGTGTAGCCGAGTTATCCAAGGTAGATTCCATCCAAAGGGGGTCCTAAAGGGAAAGAACTCCATGGTCAATTAAATTTGGGAATCTGCAGAATCTGTCTCCCTCTTGGTGATTCAAAACACACATTTATATAATAAGGATCTAAGAAGTCCCGTAACTAAACCCTGTTCACCTTTTTTTTTTTT
>CAUYRH010013812.1:0-28024 GCA_963574655.1 Perodicticus potto
CGGCTACAACCAAAAAAATGGCCGGGCGCCTGTAGTCCCAGCTACTTGGGAGGTGGAGGCAAGAGACTCGCTTGAGCCCAGGAATTGGAGGTTGCTGTGAGCTGTGATGCCACGGCACTCTATCCAGGGTGACAGCTTGAGGCTCTGTCACAAAAAAAAAAAAAAAAAAAAACAAGAAGGAAGACATTTCTGTCTTGTGTCATATGTATCAATGCTTTAGGACCAGCAGGCCATGTGCAATGCATTGTTAGGGTGAGGACTTAGTGTATGGGGTGAACTCACCTCTAGCACACTGGATGATGGCATCTTTAATGCTGTGCTTCTGTGTCAGGGCAATACCATGTGAAATGAGGGCCTAGGTTATCCTTTCACATGGATACTGAATCAGGTTGATATGGGTCATGTTATTATCATGTGCTGATATTTTAGCAAAAGTGACTTGCAATGGACAAATAATGCAATTTTGATTTTATGAGTATTATTTAAGTCCACAGACTGTGGGAGTGCACAGCAGAGGTGATACCAGCATTTGTGATATGGCCACAATTGAACCAAAGTGCCACAACTTGAGTGACACAATTAAGACTCCAAAGAAGAGGTGCATGAATCTATAACCTCCTAACAGTCCATGGTTTTATCCACGTGGATGATGATTTTTAGTGTACTTGGGTTGTTATTAATATGGCCTGATTGGTGTGTTTTTAGGCTGTTGTTTGTTAATTGAAATATTTATGGCTGAGGTTGGCACTCCAGCATTAGCCTTTAGGCAGGCCCTCTCATTTGGTCAATTACCATGGGTTTTTTGACTCAGCACACCTGGTGAAGGACAAGCCAGTGACATCTTCAGAGTGCAGGGTTATCCTTAGTCAAATCCAATGGCATTGGACACACATGATAGAAAAGGCTTCCTTGCAGGCTGCAGGCCTCCATATCACAAACCATAGAAAGTGGCCAGACCAATAATAATAAGGCAAGCAGTGAACAGATTGGTAGACAGCTTCATTTTACTGGCTTATGTTACCAAATGTTTATTTTCTTCAAACATTGTGATCATCAAGGAAGAGCAGACTGGTCTCATCATTATGGGATATAATACTTTCATTGTTATCTCCAAATGTGATTTTTTAATTTTCTAAGTGGAGTTTCCCGTGTGATTTTTTTTATTGTCTAAGTGGCATTCAAAACTGTCTTTAAGAATGTGAAGGGTCAGGAGAAATCTTCTAAACGGATCAAAATTGTTTTCACATAGTAAATGAGAAAATATCATGAATGTTACATTAATCAAGTGGATAAAAATATCTCCGATTGTATGGGAAGCCCGCACACTGTACTCCAAGCTTGAATCATTGTACACAGTTATGACTCAATAAAAAATAATTAAAAAAAAAAAAAAAAAAAAAAGAAAGAAATGGTGAGCTAATTCCTTTTCTAACAACTTGTATAGAACTGGAAATCATTCTTCTATGTGAAGTATTACAAGAGTAGAGAAGAAAAACACTACATGTTCTCAATACTAACCTGGGAGTAGCCAGTCTCCTTTCATGTGCATATATGGAAGTAAAACCCAAGAAGAATCAAGTAGGTGGAGGCAGGAGGAAGGGCTGGGTAAATTCTCACCTAACTGGTACAAAGTACACATTCTGGGTGAAGGGCACACTTACAGCTTTGTCTTAAAATGTACAAAAGCAAATTATATAACTAAAACATGTGTACTCCTGTAATATTCTAAAAAAAAAAAAGGAAAGCTCCTTGACAGGAAGGTATAGGGATTTGAATTCAAACCCCCCCAAAAGAAAGGAGCTTCCAGTTTGAAAGTAATACAAAACCACAGTTTTTTTCACTCTCCTCTATTAGAATTACTTCAATGCCACATGAGAACACAAAACAGATGTCCAACTTCAGTGAAGCTAGGGACATCTGTTACTTCAGGCGACAATATGTAAAGCAAGTAAATGAGTGGGAAATGACTTAGCAGAGTGCAAAACACAGAAATGTAAGTCTTTATAGGGAGAAACACTGTTATAAAACAAGTACTTAAACCCAGGAAATCTGTGAAGTCTTGAGAAGTGGAATCCCACACGTAGTGGAAGGAAGAGCGTGGCGAGGGCCAAGAGACAGGCGCAGGCAGAGAGCTCTGTGAGGGGGGTTCTGCCTTGCCCTAGCCTGCATAGTCACAAACAAGGAGACAGTAATAAATGGATGATGGGGGATCTATAAAAAATTAAATCATCAATTCAATACCTTCAATACTTGGCTGAAAGGAATTTTGAGGAAAGAAAGAGAATGCAAAACATCAGAAAGAAAATTACCAGTGAAATAATAAGAAAAAATTACCTAGAACCAAAAAGACACAAGTGCTGACCAGCGTCAAACTTCTTAGTGGAGTATCAAATGCTAGAAGATGATGGAGGCATATTGCCAAATTCTTAGTTGCAATCACTTTTTAATCAGAATTATTGTTCATCTGTGAATTAAATTGAGATATCAGACCAGCAATGTCTAAAAATAAATCTCACCTTTCATCCTCCTACTCCTTTTCTCAGGAAGCTACTGAGAAGCCCCTTAACTTCCCTCCTCCTGCCCTCCCCACCCCCCATTCACATGTAAATTGAGAACTCCCCAGTGGGCAGGAGTTGAGAGCCAGTAGGGAGTGGGCAGTGCAGGTGCCAGGACAGTGGGAGGCAGCCTGGAGCAGTTTTGCTCAGACTTTCTGGAGAGAAGGACCCATTTTGGTTTTGGTTTTAGTTTCCAACCCAGCACAGATTGATATTTTTATAAAATACAATAAAAATGAATTTCAAGAAATTGACAAAAGTGAAGGATAGTGTGACAATGTCAAGTGGCTATACAAGTTTCTAAAACCCACTCTCAAATCCTGAACTGGTTTTGTTATAGACAGGAAGCAGTCCTCTCACTGGAACCAGCATAAGTCTGTTGCTGAAAATGGGAAAGTCAATGCCAGGAAGTCGATGGGTAAATTGTGGCCACTGGGATGGGGTGGAGGGAGAAAGGGAATGTGGCAGGGTGGGGCAGGAGCCACTATTTTTCATATATGACATTTGCCTCCATGAAATAGGAACTATGAACATCTATTTTGTCAAAACTAATATTAAAGAAGAAAAAACCTATAAGACAGAAGGAAATATGCTGGGGTACTATGGTTAGGCTGCTTGAACAGCAAGACAGCTGCGGTGAAAAGTCAGAGCTATGTGGTTAAGAAAGCTCATGGGGTGCGGACTGTATTTGACTAGGGCCAAAAGTCCATAGGGATAGGAAGGGAAGTTCACTTTCTCCATTACTCAGTAATGCTGTACAGAGGGCCAGCTGTGGACTAAGTACCCTTCTGGGTACTAAAGATTCAAGAGAAAACCAGAACAGGGAAAGAAAAATGCCTGATCTTAAGGAGATTAAATCCTAGAGGTGAGAGTCTGACTGTAAAAAGATAAGAAGTGGGTCTTGCTATGTTGCCCAGACTGGGCTGGAACTCCTGAGTACAGGTCTCAGCCTCCCAAATACCTGGGACTACAGGTGCACCCAGCTTACTATAAATAGGTAAGTAAGTAATCTGCCAAATAGTTAAATACTGGTAAAGAGATAGCGGTAGAACCATGGTTCTCTAGCAAATGATACTATAACTTTGTACCCCTAGACAGTGAGTTTTACCTCCTTTTATGAAACCCAAGCAGGAGAGAGACTCTGGAAAGTACAGGGAATGCATTTTGGGCAATGGGTATGCTTGGTGCAGTGCTTCAGCTACAACTGGTATCTTAAATTGAAGTCAAAGAAGTCTTAAAAGCTGAGCCTCTTATCATCCAGCATATGAGAATTTCTCTTTACATGAGCAAAATCCATATTTCCAATATAAAATCTGATGGGAATATCATTACAGGGTGTAGAAGAAAAGGGAACTAAAAGTGCCCTAAGATGGCAGGCTTGTCCTCGAGTCCAAGAAAACAAGGTAGACATGAGGCCTGGCAGGACCCCAGGGTGAGATTGAACCCTCAATGAAGGGTGAGATTTATTTATTTATTTATTTATGCCCCTTTCCCTTCCAGCAGTTTAGGAAAGAAAGACATAGTTCAGGAGAGAGGGGCAGAGATCACGATTTGATCACCTGATTTGTGCCACTCCCAGTTGGAAGTTGAAAGGTGAAAGGTGGCGAAACTCTGAAGGGTGCTCCGAGACCTGAATTCACTCTTTTGTCCATAAAGAGCTGGTGCCATTATCTGGCTGCGTGACAGTGTCAGTGGATGGAGACTATAGGAGGGAGGGCGTATTCACTGGCCAGGGTTGCCATAGATAGCACAGTGCCACACCCGGGGTGGTGTAAACCATGGAGATTTATTTTCTCACCTGGAAGCCCAAGACCGAGGGTTGGTGGAGTTAGTTCCTTGAGTTGGAGATGGCCATCTTCTCTCTGTGTCTCCACAGTATGGTCCTTTCACGCCTGTGTCTTTGTCCTAATCTCCCTGACTCATAAGGGCGTCAGTCATATTAAATTAGGGACCAATCAAATAACTTTACTATAACTTAATCACCTCTTTAAAGACCTTATCTCCAATACGGAGGTACTGGGGGTAGGACATCCACATAAATTTTGAGAGAACACAACTCACCCATAACAAAGAGGACTTATTCAGAGTAAATAATTACAGGTTATCTCCAATCCTGTGTAAGTCCAGAAGGAAAGACAACAGTGACTTGGCATCTCTATGCATATGACACTCATACTAGTTTTGTTTTAACTTTGCAGGGATGAAGATTTATAAAAAGGATTTATAAAACAGCTAAAAGAAGATGGGCAATGTATTAAGGACTTCATCCCGGAATGCTGTTTCTGGAAATGGCCCTAACGACTAACATTATTGCAATCAGTGATGACAGCAATCAGGTTTCCCAAACAAGCCCACCACATTAGCCTTTTGGCTTCCCTTAGTCTCTGTACTTTTAGTGGCATTTTGTCTCTTGATCTGAGTGGCCTCCCCTAGGTGAGACGAGCCTGTTACCTCATGGTGTTTATTCATATTAAAAAGAAAATTTCAAAACAACTGATGCTAGTTACTAGAGTCTAACAAAAGGGCTGTATGGCTAAGATGGAAAGGCTTTTTTTTCTGAATGAGCAATAATTCCGAAAAGGAACTCAGGTCAGCCATTTGGGATAAAATTAAGTCAAGAGGTCGATAACACAAGGAGACGGGTGTAGAGGATGGACACCATGCTTGCAAAGCAGTTACTGATTCTTATCACATTAAAAGGAAATGCTGAGAACAGGACAGTCTCCTGGCAAACCTAGAGACGTTTTGTGACTTAGGGGCAATCCCCCAAGTAACTCAGTGTTCCAGAATGAGATAAGATCGGTCGCTCATTAGTAAGCATGTGTTAAACATTGATGCTTGGTACTTCTTTGTGAGGGTTGTGGGGAAAGAACACGTGAGGAAAGAGCACTGGGCAATCCTTATACATGCAGCCCGCATGTAATTACCTTAACTCACCACACCTGTTGTGTATAACTTTAATAAAGAGCCATTGTGGAGGTGGCTCAGGGCTACCCTGCACTTAAGGTTAGCCCCCTCCTGCAAGCTTGTACTTCTAATCCATGTCACGCGTGGTTCCTTCGTACGGGGACACCGACCAGGGCCTTAGGGGTTGCAACTAACAGGACTTACCAGAAGTTGAGATGATAAAAGCATTGGTCTCAAACTTGCATTTTTTGAACATTTGGTTTTCCAAGACTGGGGGGTGGTTCCCTCCCGTATGTGCCCCCTTCATCCCCTCCATTACCTCACATCCTGACAGCCTCTGCAGCACCAAGAGCAGCAGTTCTTTGGGATCGTGGGTCTCAGCTCCTCTCCTTCATGGTCACAAACTCCAGCTCCACAGACACACAACCAGGCAGGAGTGGGGGTGGCAGGGAGACTCAGCATCTGCACCCCCAAGGGAGGACGAGCAAAGTCATGCTTTCCCTTGCTGGGGGTGTGGTCATTCATCTCACTTCCACTCTTTTCCTGAACAACTGAACAGATGACCCATTCTCAGGAGGGCGCATATACACATGTTAACTATAGCAAGGAAATCTGGAGCATAGTTAGAGTATCTAATGGAAACTCCTCTGAACTACAGGTGGGAGATTCTATTTCTCAATACACCTGTCTTCTTAAAAATAAATAATGGGAAAGTATTTCTTTTTTCCCTATAACTTAACCCTACCCAAAAAACACAAGCAAATAGCAAAAAAAAGTAACAAAAGATAGATAAAGCTTTAAAAGTGAACCATTATAAAATCAGGAAAACAACCCAGACGGTATGTATTAGGGCTAGTGTCAATCTGCATGTTTTCTAATGAATTACTACCCTTGCAAGCCACCCACTGGAAAAGACACTGGCATGGAAAGCACACAGAGCTCAATACACTGGATGGACCCACCACGCAGCAGTTCTCTCCTGTGAAAATCAGAGGGGTGTTCCCCCCTCACACCCAGCTCACCAGAAACTCTGTCACGCACTTTGACAGCAATCAACACAGAACTGAGAGGTACCTGAGTTCAGTGGGGCATCTTTGCTGTCTCTTCACAGTTGGGTGTTTGCAGAGTTGGTATTTTTAGAGGGATGCTGTTACTTTTTCCTTTGTGTACTATCCTGTACAAGCCATAGAAAGATCGCCACGATGGTTGTTATTGTTTTTACTGGTCAGTGAAAGCTTCCAAGAGGAGAAGAGGCCATTTTTCAAGGTGGTCTGTGAATTTTCTTAGTAGTTACACTAGTCATTTGCATCTGGTACCCTCGTTCAGATGCAGAGGTGAGCACACTAGGAACTGGCGAGGACCCTTCCTGATGTGTTTGCGCACATATACACACGTGAACTATACCAAGGAATCTGGAGCATAGTTAGAGTCTCATTATCTAATGTAAACAGCTTCACAACACAGAAGGCGTCAGTGTGATGCTTACAGAGTCCTCAGAGCTTGATTACTCAATTGAACATTGTGTTCAAATCACAGAGCGCTCATCAATGAGCCCCCAGAGTGCTCACCCACCAAGAGATGGTAGATGCACATTGGAGATGTCCCAAACTGCACAGGTACTTAAAGTCCTCTCCCTTTATTGGTGTTAAAACAAAATAATAAGGTTACTGGGTCAATCATGTGGTGCTCTCTGAGCTGGAAGGATCATTTGATCCCAGGAGTTCAAGTCCAGCCTTATCAACATAGATCCTGTCTCCAAAAAATTAAATTAAAATAAACAAAACAAAACAGCACACAGACACACACACAAAAAAATGTAATAAAAGCCAGTATTACTAAATGCAGATTTATTTATTAACAAAAGGCCAAGAAAGAAAAAGTCAGGTCAGTCTTTGCTTCGCCTTGAGAGGAGGCAAAATTTATGAACTTTGTACATGTAATCTAAATTTGGTGTGTGTAAATTTGGTATTTTGGCACTGGCCTGAACAGCCTTTTTACTTCTCCCCATACTCTTCAGCTATAAGATTTTTTTTTTAATTACCCAAACTGTAGCAAGTAGGTTAATATCACTTCTGGCCCCCAGAGCCACAGAGCCATTCTCATGTAATTTTCCTCCGAACCAAAGAATTTGAAGAAACCGTAATGAATTATCTGAATGACCTCTAAGCAAATCACTTAAATTATCCCCCCAAAGAGTAGTTTTCAGTGTTATGAATTTTTTTTTTCTTTTTTCAGATATTCAGTGGAGATCATTGCTTGTCTTTTTAAGTTTTTCAGGCATTCCACAATTTCCTTGAGAAATTCATCCTTGGTTGAGCCCCTCTGCTAACATAACAAGGACTGCCATCTTCACAAGCATTCAAAGTCCTGAGTGTGGATGTCAGAATCGTTTTTTCTCAGAACCTCATTTATCAGGATACTACAATAATGGCTTATAACTGCTTACCCTCACTTTATATTGCTAAAAGTGCCAAAAAGTCAGTTGTTAATAATAAAGTATACTTCACACTGGTTTGATGCTTTATAGTTTTAAAGTCCCAAAGACATTTTCACATTTGATTTTGAAAATGGCTTTAGGAGCTATTAAAAGCAGGTGTTAGTTTCCCATTGTCTGAGGATGGGTTGCCTAGGAACATGCCTTGAACCAATGATTAATATGCAAGCGATTTATTAAGAAAGTGCTCTTAGGAGCAACTGGTGAGAGAAAAGGGAATAAAGACATAGGAGAGGAAGAAACCAAGCAAAGAAATGCTTTTAGGCACCGTCCCAGCCTCAGTCTAATGCCCTGGAGGAGCTCTAGGCGTAGGTGATACTTCAAAGCCCTACTGACCGGGGTGAAATGCTTTTGTTCTCTGGCACTAGTCAAGTGTTAGTGTTTTTCTTTGTTTATTTATTTTGTTTTCATTAACTTGCTCTTTTTGTACTGAACTGAGCTTTGGAGTTTTCCCATATTGAATTAATTAAGAGCTTATAAATCTTCATATTTTGTTGCTTAAAAATGTTTAAAAAAATACTATATGGTAATATTTTCACATTTTTCATATAATATATAAAACTTTTTAGGGCTGGGCATGGTGGCTCCCATGTGTAATCCTAGCACTCTGGGAGGCTGAGGTGGATGGATTGCCTGAGCTCATAGGTTCTAGACCAGCGTGAGCCAGAGCAAGACCTCATCTCTAAACATAGTTGGATGTTGTGGGGGATGCCTTTAGTTCTAGCTACTTGGGAGGCTGAGAGAAGAGAATCACCTCAGCCCAAGAGTTTGAGGTTGCTGTGAGCTATGATGCAATGGCACTCTACCAAGGGTGACAAAGTGAGACTGTGGCTCCAAAAGACTTTCTAGTTTCTAGAGGTCCTAGAAAAAATGTGATTATTGCTTGATTTCTTCTCAAATATCTCATGTATCTTTTATGTGGTTAAGGGTCAGACTGAGGTCTTTAAATGAACCTTAATGTGCATTTGTGTGTGTGTGTTAGTGTGTGCATGCACAGATGTGAAAAAGGTTTCTTGGTTGTTCTGATTACCAGGGAATTTTATTGGCATTTAGTGGGTGATGGCAAGGTATGAAAAGTGAAGAAGTGCTCCTTCCCCCAACACCTGCAGCACACCCTTTTATATTTACATGCCATAAACCTTCATATGCATAGCTCCATAAGGTCATAAAGTAGCCAGAATACAATATGAGTAATGAATATAGGCACGATGCAATATAAAGAACACAGGCTTTGAAGTCAGCTTCCTGAGTAGAAGTATAATTTTGTCACTAACTAGATGTTTGTAACTTGAACCAAAGATTTTCTTTTATATGTATTTTCATTTCATTGAATATAGAGATAAAAGATAGAAAAGATTTCTAAAGATAAAAATGCACAGCTACCAGAGTAAAGCTGAGGAGTTAGTAAAATGGTATACGTAATCAAAACATATGGTAAGCATTTGAAGTGGTACATGTTTTTCTCATCTTTTCCTGGCAGAATTAGCAACGAGTCATTTTTCCATAAGACACTGGTCTTGTCCACTTCTCTAAGAATGGAAGAATAGCCCTCTTAAAAAATCACAGTAGAACCCCTAAAGTTGACCACCCAAGGGACTGTAACAAACCAGTCAACAAAGAGAGGTGATCAACATAAGTAACTAAGCCTACTGTACTGATGCATGCATGTGGTGCATGTCTGATCTATGAAAATTAGGTCAGTGCAAGGAGGAGGTCAATGTAAGGGCATGGTCAACTGTGGAGGTTCTACTGTAGTATATGCTTGGGTGCAAAATGCATTTAGTCTACTTGTTTTTCTCCACTCTGCTAGAAAATATCACTTGTTACTAAGAAAAATAGAAAGCTTTTGGGTAAGATTTACAGATAGTATAGCAAAAGGAGAAGTCATACTTGTGATTTGGACAGAAAAAGAAGAGTTATACAACAGGGGGAAAGCTCCTCCTGAGTGCCTACAATGTAGCTCCATCCAATAAATGAGGCTCATAATGGTGCTTCTGTGACATCAAAAAGAACATCAAATTATCTTTTTTATACAATGTTTAGCAGGGGAAAAGAACTGTATAAAAAAAATTAGTGGATTAATATTTTTAATGATATTTTTTACTGTCTGAAGCATTAAGTGTCAGCTAATCTGGATATTCACCTATGTGAATTAATTCTTTTCTCAAAAAGAATAGACGAAAGCAGCATTTTTATATAGGCATACCTCAGAGATATTGCAAGTTTGGTGCCAACCACTACAATAAAGTGAATATGGCAATAATGCAGTTCACAAGAATTTTGTGGCTACTCAGTGCACATAATGTTGTGTTTATTCTATAACATAGTCTATTAAGTGTGCAAAGCATTATATCTTTTAAAAAATGAACACATCTTAATTTTAAAAAGTATTTTGTTGCTAAAATCTACTAACAATTATCCAAATCTTCAGTGACTCATAACTCTCTTTGGTGGTGGGTTGTGCTTCAATGCTGATGGATGGTGACTAATCAGGGTTGCGATTGATGAAGTTTGGGGTGGCTGTGGAAATCTATTAAAATAAGACAACAATGAAGTTTGCCACATTAATGGATTCTTACTTTCATGAAAGATTGTTCTGTAGCATGTAACACCGTTTAATAGAATTTTATCCATAGTAGAACTTCTTAAAATTGTAATCAGTCCTCTCAGTTCCTGCCACTGTTATATCAACTAAGTTTATGGAATATTCTAAATCCTTTGTTGTCATTTAAACTAAATTTACAGCATCTTCTCCAAGAGTTGATTCTATCCCAAGAAACCACTTTCTTTACTAGCCCATAAGGAGCAACTCCTCCTCTCTTAAAGTTTTATTATGAGATAGCAGCAATTAAGTCACCTCTTAAGGATATACTCCTAACTCTATTAATAGTTCTTTTGCTATTTCCAAAATATCTGCAATTATTTCTACCACTGAAATCTTGAACCCCTCAAGATCATAAGGGCTGCTAATGATCCAAACTCTGGTTACTGTTAATACTTTGACTTTCTCCCATGAATTATGAATGTTCTTAATATCTAGAATGATGAATCTTTTCCAGGAGGTTTTCAATTTACTTTGCCTAGATGTTTGAGAGGAATCACTATCTGGGGCAGATATAGTTTTCCAAAATATACTTCTTAAACAATAAGAATTGAAATTAAACACTTCTTGATCTTTGAGCTGCATAGTGGATATTGTATTAGCATGCATAAAAACATCTATCTCTTTGTACATCTTCTTCAGAGCACTTGGGTTATATGGTACACTGCGAATACATTATGTTAGCATAATTATTAAGGGCCCTAGGACATTTGAAAGAGCAAGTAAGCATTGGCTTTAACTGTAAGTCACCAGCTCCATTAACCCCTAACAAGAGGGTCTGGCTGTCCTTGTAAGCTTTGAAGCCAGGCATTTATTTTTCCTCTGTAGCTATGAAAGCCAGAGATGGAATCTTCTTCCAACACACATGTGTTACTTTGAAAATATGTTGTTTAGTGTAGTCATCTTCATCAATTATATTATTTAGATTCTAGACAGCTTGCTGTGCCTTCTCCAATAGCACTTGCAGCTTCATCTTGCACTTTTATGTTTAGAGGCAGCCCTTTTTCTTAAACAACTTCTTTAGTTACTTGAACCAACCTCTATGCTTCAAACTTTTCTTCTGCAACTTTCTTACCTCAATCAGACTTCAAAGAATTGAAGAGAATTAGCACTTTGCTCTGAATTATGTTTTGGCTTAAGGGAATGTTGTGGCTGGTTGATCTTTCATTCAGACCATTTAAACTTTCTTCTTATCAACAATAAAGCTGTTATCATCATTCATGTGTTTACTGGAGCAGTGCTATTTATTTCCTTTAAGAACTGTTCCTTTGCATTCACAGTTTGGCTAAGTGCTTGGCACAAGATGCCTAGCTTTTGGCCTATCTTAGCCTTCAACATGCCTTCCTCTAAAGCTTAATGATTTCTAGTTTTTGGTTTAAAGTGAGAGACATTCAACACTTCATTTCACTTGAATGCTTAGAGGTCACTGTGGAGTTATTAATTGGCCTAATTAATTGAGAGGCCTTAAAAGAAAGAGAGAGATGGGGGAATGGCTGATAGTTGGAGCAGTCAGAATTCAGGCAACATTTATCAATTAAGTTCACTGTTTTATGTATATGGACAAGGATCCTGGTGCCCTTAAAAATTACAACAATAACATCCAAGGCCACTGGTCATAGATCTCCATTGCAGATACAATAATGACAGAAAGTTTAAAATATTGTGGGAATTACCAAAATGTGACAGTGAGACACAAAGACAGCACATGCCATTGGAAATATGGCATTGACAGACTTGCTTGACACAGGTCACCAATGTGAAAAAAATACAATATCTGAGAAGTGCAATTATAAGATCTAAAACTCCCTCAATTCCCCTTCCCTTAGCTGTAAAATTTACTTAGTGGTCTAACTAGTTATCAGACATGTCAGCCAGTTCTGTCCTGGTTCCAATACATCATAACCCAGTGCTAAAGAAGAAACAACAGATGCAACATGTACAGATTGAAAATATAGAAAAGAGTGCTGCAGCTTGAGATTAGAGAGCTGGATGATAAATAGCTAAAAATAGCAATTTTGGAAGAAGGCATAAGAACTCTGTGAAACTTTCTAAAAGTAAGTCAGGCTTTGAGAATGATCTCCCTGTCTTCCCGGGATTCTGAATCTTGGTAACAAAGGACAACTTTATAAACCACATGAGGGTGTGGCTCTTGTTCCTGGTTCCAGCACCCTAGTTACACAATGAAATGAGACACAATAAAATGAGGTATGTTTTGAAAATTTTAAAAATCAATACTGAAGAGAGCCAGTAATATCAGAGGACTGTACACATTCCATGGTTGATAGTTCTATATGATTCATCTACATGGTGAAGCCTAATAATGCTGACTAACAAAAGTCCAAAGTATTGCAGTTTTAAATTCAGTTAAACAAAATAACATCATTAAGAAAGATGGCTGCTAATTCTGAAGGAATAAAGAAACTATAAATGTGAATGAAAGAATCTAAACCTTGACCCTCTCCCTCCCACAGAAGCAAAGACAAAATGAAAAAAACAAACAAAAAAAAGACTTGATTTGATGGTTCAAAGGACTGACTAGCCCTCAAAGTTCAACTCAGAAAAATAGGAAAAGCTACTTTTTTCAGATACCAAGAATATTTCAAGATAATTTCCAAATACATCTCCAGGATAAAAGGAAGAAATTATCCCAACAAATTAAAGTACAAAACCAGATGCTCTCACTGGTAAATTCCACCAAAGATTTAAAGAATATTTCCTACTGCCCTTTCTCAAACACTTCCAAAAAATAGACGAAAAGAAGGCAACTTTCTAACTTATTCTGTGAAGCCAATATTACCCTGATACCAAAGCCAGACAAAGTAACCACAAGACAGAACAACTAAAGATTAATCTTTCTTATGAATATTGACATAAAAATTCTCAATAAATTATTATCAAATTATATCTAATAATAAATTAAAATGTTATATACCACGACCGGGGAGACTTATCCAGAAATACAAAGGTGAAAATATCAACTAATATAATACTACACACTAATGGAATAAAGGAACAAACTATATGATTATCTCAATTGACATAGAAAAACCATTTGAGAAAATCTAACATTTTCCCATGATAAAAAGCACATACAAAACTGGGAATAGAAAAGAAGTTTCTAACATGATTAAAAGCATTTGTGAAAATCCCATAGCTAATATCATACACAATGGTAAAAAATTGAAAGCTTTATCCTTAAAATTAGGGAAAGGATGCCTAATTTTCACCTTATTGTTCAACTTCTTGACTGAAATTCTACTCAAAGAAACTAGGGAAGAAAAAGAAATAAAGGTTGTTCAAAAAATGGAAAAAATAAAACCATCTCTATTCATAGACAATATGACTACATATAGAAAACCTCAAATAATTTAAGAAGAAATGACTCAATAAAAAAATTCAGTAGGGCTCGGTGCCTGTGGCTTAATGGGCTAAGGCGCCAGCCATGTACACCTGAGCTGGTGGGTTTGAATCCAGCCCGGACCAGCCAAACAACAATGACGGCTGCAACCAAAAAATGGCCGAGTGTTGTGGCGGGCGTCTGTAGTCCCAGCTACTTGGGAGGTGGAGGCAAGAGACTCGCTTGAGACCAGGAATTGGAGGTTGCTGTGAGCTGTGTTGCCACGGCACTCCATCCAGGGTGACAGCTTGAGGATCTGTCTCAAAAAAAAAAAAAAAAATTCAGTAAAATTGCAGGATACATGATTAACACACAAAGATCAGTTGTGTCTATACACACCATCAATGAACAATCTAAATAGGAAAGTAAGAATATTTCATTTACAATAACATTCATAGGCTTAAAATACTTAGGTATGAATTTAACCGAGAAGGTGGAAAACTAGTACACTGAAAACTATAAAAAGTATTGTAGGAAAAAATACAGTAGAAAACTATTGTAGAAAAAAATTAATATCTAAATAAATGGAAAAACATATGTGTTCATGAACTGGAAAACTTAAATATTTTTAAGATGGCAATAATATCTAAAGTTATTTAATATAATTTCATATACCATATAATTTCAAATATATTATTTTCATATGAAATTTCTATTGCTCTTTTTTGCAGATGTGTAAAGCTGATCCTCAATTTCCTATAGAATTGAAAAGAGTCTTACATAGTCAAAACATTATTGAGAAAGAACAACCAAATTGGAAGACTTCTCAATTTCTTTACTTACTATTACACAAAACTACAGCAATCAAGAAAATGTGATATGAACTTAAGGATAGACATAAATCCACTGAATGGAATTGAGAAGATGTATGTCTATGACTGCTTGATTTTTAAGCAGGGTGTCAAGACTATTCAATGGGGAAAAGAATAATCTGAAGCAAATGGTTTGTATTAAAACAACTGGATATTCATGTTCTTAAGAATGAAATTGGACCCTTACCTTACACTAATACTAAAAATTACCTGGAAATGTGTCAGTGGCCTAAATATAGAAGCTAAAACTACAAAACTCTTAGAAGAATACATAGTAAATCTTAATGAGTTTAAATCTGGCAGTGAATACTTGATAAGACACTAAAAGCACAAGCAAGAAGAGGATATATAAACATTGTGTTTCATCAAGATTTAAAACTATGTTGTATCAAAGAACATTATTAAGAGAGTAAAATGACAATATGTAGAATGAGGAAAATATTTGTAAATCATATATCTAATAAGAGCTTAATATACAGTATATGTAAAGAACTCTTACAATTCAATAACAAAATGACGAAACTCAATTTAAAAACAGGCAAAGACTTTAATAGATACTTATCCAAAGAAGTTATACAAATGGCAAAAAAAGCACATGGAAAATTCTGAACGTCATTAATCAGTAGGAAAATGCTAATCAAAATCACACGAGGTAACATTTCACACTTAAATGGAAAATAACAAGTGTTGATGATAATATGAAGAAATTGGAACCCTTGGACATTGCTGCTAGAACAGTAAAATTATTGAGTTGCTGTGGAAAACGTTTTGTCCATTCCTAAAAAGGTTACACATTGAATTGCTATATAACCAACTTTCCACTCCTAGGTATATACCTGAAAGAAATGAGAACAGTACTCAAGCAAATACATATACCTGTATATTCACAGAAGCATATTTACCATACCCACAGACAAGAAACAATCCAAATATCTATCAGTCAGTGAGTGAATAAATAAATCACAGTATACACATACAAAAGTGCTATGGTTTGAATGCTTTTATTCCCTCCAAAATTATTTTAAAATGTAATGCCCTCTAAAATTCAGGCATTGCCAGTGCAGTAGTGTTAAGTGGTGGGGTCTTTAAGATGAGATTATTCCGTGAGGGCTTCTCTCTCATTGTGGGATTAAGTCCTTATAAAAAAGGATTCACACACCTTTCTGGTAGCTTTCTATCTTGCTTCTGCATCTTCTTACATGTGAAGACACAGCAAGAAGGCCATCACCAGACCAAGCGCTGACCCCTTGATCTTGGACTTCCCAGATTCCAGAACTGTGAAAAATAAACTTCTGCTCTTTATAAATTACCTAGTCTTTGGTATTCCATTAAAGCAGACAGATATTATTACCAGAGAACAGGGATGTTGTAACAAATACCTAAAAATGCGGAAATGGTTTTGGAACTGGGTAATGGATAGAGGCTTGAACAGTTTTGAAGAAAATGCTTTAAAAACCTGTATTTCCATGAACAGAATGTTGGTAGACAAATCGACCATTTTGATTAAGTCTTACATGGAATGAAGACCAAGGTATTGGAAACTTGAGGGAAGGCCATCTTTGTCACAAATTGGCAAAGCACTTCACTGAATTACGTTGTGTCCTAGAACTTTATGGAAGGCAGACCTTGAGAGTGTTTATCTCAGATATTTGGCATAAGATAACTCTAAGCTGCAAAGCACTCAGGGTGCTATTTGATTTCTCTTAACCATTTACAGTAATAATCAAGAAGAGAGGGATAATTTAAATACAGAATTTGTAATTAAAAGAGAAGCAAAATGTAAATATGTGAATAACTGTCAGCCTGGTCATATAAGGAATAAAACACTGTTTATAGGAGAGAAAATCAGGCATGTGGCAAAGGAAACATTTGATAAGGAGATTAGTATGATATAAGGAAGCCAGGTATTGTTCATCAAATAGAAGAATGACCCCTAAAGATTTCAAAATCTCTAAGGCTAACACTCACATCACAAGCCAAGTATGCTAGGGCCTTGATAGCAGAACAGCTTAGAGCAATGGGCTGTGGGTGCCCATGGGAACTCAGGACTCCCTGCCCTGGGGTTGTCTTGGGTCTCTGGTCCCACATTATGGCATATGGTCCTTTGGCTGCCCAACCGTGGCTCAAGGAGGCCCAAGTTCAGTGAGTTTTGATAGAATCCACATGGTATACTAGTTCTACAGACACACAGACTACAAGAGCTATGAAGGCACAGATTATTGTACCTAGATTCCCAACTATGTTGCAGACAGCCTCAGGACTCAGATGTCAAGTTGTAGTAGAGGCAGGACCACCACAGAGAGCTCCACCAAGGCAAGACTAGTGGAGCTACGGGAGAGGGCCTGACCTTAGACCTGAAAACTGTGAAGCCACCAGTTTTTTTTTCTCCTGCCTGGGAAAGCTGCATGCTTGCAACTTCAGTGCACAAGAACTGAAGAGTGGACTGTGCCCAGCAAAACCATAAGAGGGATATTGTCCACGGTATTGAGGGCCCAGCCTCACCCCAAATGTGTCTAGAGACAGGACATAAACATCAAAGAAGATTATTCTCAAAACTTAAGATTTAATGTTATTTGCCCTGTTTGGTTTTGGACTTACTTAGTATCTGTTACTCTTTCTGTTTTCTTATTTCTCCTTTTTGGAATAAAAAAAATCTATCTTATGCCTATCTCATCATTGTATTTTAGAATCACAGAACTTGTTTAATTTCACAAGTTAACAGATAGAGCAAAATTTGCCTGAAGATGAATTGTATCTTACCCATATGATGTTTAGATGAGGCTTTAGGACTTAAACTTTAAAGTTGATGATGCAGCAAATTAAGATTGGTGGGGGGGGGGTACTAGTATGGAATGAATGTATTTTGAATGTGAGAGGGATATGAATTTGGAGAAGCTAGAAGAGCATTGCTATGGTTAGAATGTTTTAAAAACATTCTAAAATTTATGTTAAAACTTACTTCCTTTTAAAATTCAACCATTGCCAATGTGATAGTATTTAGAGATGAGGGCCTTTAAAGGTGACTAGGCCATGAAAGCTCCTTCATTATTAATGGAATTAAGGCCCTTATAAAAGAGGCTTCATGCTGGAGCATTTTGGTAGCTTTCTAGCTTATCATTCCACCTTCTGCCATGTGATAATATTCTCTAACTCATTGCACAAAATCAACATTATCCTAATTCCAAAACCATGGAAAGACATTATAAGAAAACTTTATACAAAGATCTTTTGTGAACATAGATACAAAAATCCTCAGTGACACATTAGCAAATTAAATTCAACAATGTATAAAAAATACTTATATACCACAACATATTGGGATTTATCAAAAGTATGCAAGGCTGATTAAATAGTCAAAAATCAATTAATAAATTCCATTACAACAACAAACTAAAGAAGAAAAATCACATGATCATTCTCAATGGATGCAGAAAAAGAATTGTTAAAATAGATAATTTTTTCTTGATTAAAAACTTCCAGTAAACTATAAATAGAGGAGAAGTTCATGAATTCAGTAAAGAATATCTACAAAAAACCTACAACTAACATTATACTTAATGATGTGATATTTAATGCATTCCCACTCAGATGAGGAACAAAGCAAGAATATCCATTTCACTATTTCTGTTCAACATTGGAGTGGAAGTTCTAGCTAATATAATAAAAAACAAACAAACAAACAAAAGGTGTATAGATTGGGAAGGAAGAAATAAACTGTTTTTGTTCACAGAAGATATGTTCATCTATGTAGAAAATCTAAAAGAATTGCAGAAATCTCCTAGAATCAGTAAGCAGTTATAGCTAGGTTTTAGGATATAAGATTAATATAAAAAGTCAATAGCATTTCTATATTCCTTTAATTAGAAACACAATACCATTTACATTAACACTCCCAAAATGACATGTTTAGGTAAAAAATCAATAAAGTGAGTAGAAGGTAGGAGTTCTATCTAAGGAAAAATACTAAAGTCTGATGAAAAAAATTAAAAAATGAAGTAAATGGAGAGAGATTCTACAGTAATATATAGGAAGACTCAATAATGTCAATGTTAGTTTTTCCCAATTTGTTCTATAAAGTCATCTCAATCCCAAACAAAATCCCCCCAAAATATTTTTGGGATATTGACAAACTGATTCTAAAGGTTATACAGAAAGGTAAAAGACCTTTAACAAAGCCAAAACAATAATGAAGAAAAACCAAGCTAGGAGATTAACAATACCTAATCTCAAAACTGACTATAAAGCCACAGCAATGAAGAGAGAATGCTATGGTGAAAGAATAGACAAATGGATCAATGGAGCAGAAAAGAGAGCCCAGAAATAGACTCACAACATAATTGACTAATTTTGACAAAAAAGCAAAGGCAATGCAATGGAGCAAGATAGTCTTTTCAATAAATGGTGCTGGAACAACTGGACATCTGTGTGTAAAAAAAAGTGAATCTAGACACAGACCTTAATCACCTCACAAAAATTAACTCAAAATGTGTCACATACCTAAATATAAAACACAAAACTATAGAACTTTTACAATATAAGAGAAAACCTTGATTTCACAATAACTTTTTAGATATAATACCAAAGGTACTATTCATGAAATAAACAATTGTTAACCTGGACTTAATTAAAATTAATCACTTCTGTTCTATAAAATACAGAGTCAAGAGAATGAGAAGATAAGCCACAAACCAGAAGAAAATACTTGCAAAGGACACATCTGGTAAAAGCGCTATTATCCTAAATATACAAAGAACTCTTAAAATTGAGGAACAAGAAAACAAATAACGTTATTAAAAATGGGCCACAGATCTTAAGAGATACATCACCAAAGAAGATATAGATATGTAAAATAAGCATTTTAAAAAGAAGCTTTATATCACGTGTCATCTAAGAAATGCAAATTTAAAAAAATGAGATACCAGTACACACATGTAAGACTAAAATCCATAACCGTAATAACACCAAATGCCAAAAATGTTGTAGAGTAACAGGAATTCTACATTGCTGGTAGGGATGCAAAATGGTACAGTTACTTTTGAGGACATTTTGATGGTTTCTTACAAAACTCAACATACTCTTCCCATGATGATCTAAAAATCATAATCCTTAATACTCACCCACAGGACTTTTCATAATGAAATTTGGAAGCAACCAAAATATTCTTCAGCAGCTGAATGAATAAACTGGTACATCCATGCAATGGAATATGATTCAACACTAAAAAGAAATGAGTTATTAAGCCCTGAAAAGACATAGAGGAACTTTAAATGTATATTACCAAGAGAAAGAGGCTAATTGAAAAGGCTGCATATGATGTGATTCAAACTCTAAGGCATTCTGGAAAAAGAAAAAGTATGGGGACAGTGAAAATATCAGTTGTTTCCAGGGGTTGGGGATGAGCGTAGGAGAGGTGAATATATGGAGTGTAGAAGAATTTTAGGGCAGTAAAAATGCTCTGTCTGATACCGTAAAGATGACTACATGCTGGTATACATTTGTTCAACCCACATAGTGTACAACATCAAGAGTGAACCCTGATGTAAAGCTACAGACTTTGGATGATCATTCTGTGTCAGCGTAAGTTTATCAACTTTTGAAAATGTTCCACACTAGAGGGGGATTTGATTACAGGGGCTGTTATGCATGGGGGCTGGGCAGGGTACATATGGGAAATCACTGTACCTTCTTCTCAAGTGTGCTGTGAATCTAAAACTGCACTCAAAAAATGAAAGTTTTTTTTTTAAAGAAATAATTCTATTTGCTCATTATAACAAACTAACATAATCCCTTATGGGTTAAGGAAATGTAGAAGAAAATGTTCCCTAACTTAAGTAATTTTAATTAAAGAATTCCAGACCTAAAATCTCTTTCCTGTAAGGAATTTCGATATGCATTTATCAGCCCACCAATTGCACACTCTGTCCCTGCTGCTGTGGATCCTCCACGTGGTTGCTCAATGCCTGTGCTTACACCTGAGCAAAGTCTGCTCCCTTGAGCCAGACCTTTTCTTTTCTGAGTAGGTCTACGAATAAGTTCTTTCATGTAAACAACTAATGGTCAATGGCAGACCATTTCTTTTCTGAGTAGGTCTGTGAATAAGTTCTTTCATGTAATCAGCTATGGCAGGCCTCTGTCTGTGACAAAGATCATAAATAATGAATTCAGCTGGAAGACAGAAGCAGAGTCCAGCCTGGCACCCCCCAGGGATGGCACTGATGGCACATTTTATGAGTATTGTTAACTGTGTCTGCTATTCAAAATCAAATTCACTTTCAAAAGAATCTCTATGGCTTCCCTTTGTTTTCAGAGTTCAAACAGATTGTACACATTCAGGTCGATCCATCCAGCAATGCCTCATTTTAGAATTAATTTCTTTTTAAGTTTAAACTCTCAACCATTGCTCTGAGGTTTCTCACTTGGGAACCTACTCCAGGCATTACGACTGGTCAAAGATGAGACTGGAAAAATAGAGGCATGAATCTTCACATCAAATTATAATGTGAACTATGAAGTTAGGAATCCAGTTCACCAGATAAAGTGGTAATGAAGAAATGAACTATGAAACCTACCACTAACACACACTTTTGCACCCACACAAATACAAACAAATGCATTCTGTTAAGTGCTTTACACATGCCATTTCACTTAATCCTTTCAACCATCCTTGAGCTAAGTACTGTAATACTCCTGGTTTACAGATGAGGAAATGAAAGTAAATATAGGTTTAGGAATTTACCCAAGGTCACCCAGTTAATAGATAGTGACCTGTGTCACAATTTTAGAAATGAGATTCTTTACCATTGTGATATTCTGCTTGGTGTTCAGAGAGCTAAGAACAAGGGGTCAGAGACCCTCAGTTCTAGTCGGGGTGTTGCTATGTACTTTCTGTTCTCTTTGACCAAACCACTTGATCTGTTCTTTATGCTTCTCCTTCTCCTCTCCTGTCTCTCCTCCTCTGCCCACCCTCCTTCCCTTCTCTCTCTTCCTCTACCCTTTCTTCCCCATTTTCATCCTCTGTCTCTGCACCCTCCCCATCTTTCTTCCCATTCTTCCTTTTTTTTCTCTAAAACAATAGAATTGCACTAAATTATATCATTGGTTCAGTTTTAGCTTACATGTTCTGTGAAGCTCTGCTATGAATATTTAAATACAACAAGTTATAAGTATGGGACAGGTGTCCCTGTGAATATTCTTAGAAATCTTCTTTCTTAAAATGAGAATTACTTCTGCAAACTGAATTCAAACTATTTACCATTTTTA
Source organism: Perodicticus potto (assembly GCA_963574655.1). Taxonomy (NCBI): domain Eukaryota; kingdom Metazoa; phylum Chordata; class Mammalia; order Primates; family Lorisidae; genus Perodicticus; species Perodicticus potto. Next base: position 22,028 of record CAUYRH010013812.1, read on the forward strand.
TGGAAGGAGGAATGTAAAACTTCAAGAACCTGGGGCATCTCTGACTTTCACTTATATGTGATTCAATTACTTTCCAACATGAGGGCAAAAGAGGGATGTAAATTGACTGGAAACAATATGTTGATGTTATTTTGGAAAGTAAAGGTTTTAAATCAATCTTAAATAAATGCTGCTATTTATGTGGTCAGTTTTCAGTTTCACTCACACAGCCCTTTCTTCTCAGTGACTGTTAATGAATATTTTAGTCTCTTTTGCTTGCAAAACAATTGTCCATCACAGAAAATGAGCACCACCTGATTCAGGGCCACTGGGGAGTGGTTGAGTCTTCATTTCTCTTTCAGATCTAATAACCACCATTATCACTGAATACCTATCAGGACCAGCCTCAAAATAAACATGCTTCCAGATTTCTCCATGAATTGTAATTACATTTCAAAATAAAAAATCACTTAGCTTTTGCTAAGATGTGAATAAATGATCAAAGTACAGCTGTTTTTAAAAGCCTGCAAATTTCTTTTCATACTTTTCTATAGCTGTGCGCTTTCTTTCATCTAACACAACTTTGAGCCACATTTCTCTAGTGTGCACAATCCCCCCTCATTGATACAGACATAAATTCCTCTGATTTAGTTACAAGTAGAAGAGACAAACTCTTTTCATAACCTTTCTTTGCAACAAATACTGCTGTTCGTTGTGCATCAAAATATCTGTGTGCAGAGTTGAAGCTATAAAAATAAATTCCCAGTCATACTGCTTATAAAAAGTTGTTTGTAAGGATGGACAGTGGAGTAGGAATGGTGTATATCTAGCAAATGGAGAGGACCAAAAAGAGGTAATTACAGACTCTAAACATCACCTTCAATTATCATTGAAGTTCTTCCAAACTGCTTAATCACATACAGTACTGTACAAAGAGTCAAGCCAGAAATTACACACAGGTGCAAGAAAATGGGAGGAAACAGTTGAATAATGTCTGGGAAGGCACTGGGAAGACATTTTCATCTTTTTCAATAATACTCATAAAAATACTGAACAAATATTGATTCTGCAAATATAATTCTTAAAGTTATTTAAGTATTTGTTGAATGACTGACTGGCCAAAGGTCAAAAACTCAGTTTCCTCATTAACAAATGGAGTAACGAATTCAATCCTATGAGGTGGTTTTAAAATTCAAATTCAGTGATAAATGCTTTTAACAATACTTTGTAAATTATAATGTCACAACAAATTTAGGGGGATGGAATTAGTAAAATATTAAATTACACAGTAACATTGTAAGTCATGTTATATGTGCATATTGGGTATAAAATCATTGGCCAATATTTCAAAGTAGTGCTGTTAATATTTATATTCAAAGCCAAGCAAGTGAACAATCTGAAGCTCCATGTACAGCTCCCAGGCCGAGCAGAAAATAATTATTACCGGAGAAGAGATTTTCAGTGACCTCCTTTCTGTTTTGCCCTTTCAGTCCTGATGATGTAACCAGGGCAAAGCCTGGTCTATATTTCCTCTTACAAAATTCTGACTAGGGTTTAGCCCCTTTCCTGTGGATGATCGTTTTCACTTGCTTTCATACTGATGCTGGAATTTCAGGTTCTTGTTCTCAGGCGATTTGAAGAAGGAATTGATGGACCACAAGAGTAGTGGTAAGTCAGGATTTATTTACAGGAAAGAATTATAAGTAGAGGAAGAACTAAACTTCCAGGCAAGAGGACCCAGGAGGGGAGCAAACTCTCCTGCTCCCTCTCTGAGGTCCAGCTGAGGTCTGCTTTGGAGAGGAACAGGCAGCTCTTCTGTTCCCTCTCCGAGGTCCATCCGAGGTCTGCTCTGGAGGGGAACAGGTAGCTCTCCTGTTCCCTCTCTGAGGTCCAGCCAAGGTCTGCTTCTGAGGGGAACAGGCAGCTCTCCTGTTCCCTCTCCAAGGTCTGCTTCTGAGCTGTTCTCTCTCCAATGTCCTGCCATGGTCTGCCTCTGAGCTCTCTGCTCAGGGATTTATATAGTCCCAGGGAGTTGTTTTGCTGGAACTTCTTAGGGGCGGGTCTTCATCAGTTACAGCCAGCTGTCCAATGAAGACCCGGTCCCTGGAGACTGACATGATATTGACCAGTCAGATGTGCACAAGGAGCAGACAGCAAGGCGCCAGTGTCTTCTGCACAGGTCCAGCCCTTTCGCAAGCTGGTTTCTCCATCTGCCACAGCATCAGCACTGCCAGGGCCAAGGCAGTGGTTGTAGAGCTGCCTTGTCCTGCATTAATACTAGTCAGTGGAGATGGAAAATAAATTATTGCCTCCAATACACAGATGAGTAAACTAGAATTCAGACAGGTGAGAAACAAGACCAAGACCACAACACAAGTCAGCGTGAATGGGGAGAATCCAGGGCTTTCCCTGAGTCTTTGCATTCGCTCAGAGACCCACCCACCTCTCATATCCTCTGCCTTAGGACTGCACTTCCTTCGTACAGGCTTTAGATCCCACACAGTCACATGGGAAGGGATCTTATTAATAGTTATCATTAATAATTTAGTTGTAGTTTCACCTTCATCTAAATGAATCGCAATTATTTTCTTGTGGTCATTTTTCAGAGAAAAGGAAAGGAAAGGTTAACAAAAGTGATGAGAGATGTGGGATAGAGGAGACATTTGGCAGATTTGTCCAGGCTTAGTTGGCCAAACATTGGAGTGAGATGTTACAAGCACTGCTAATCCTGGCTCTAGGGATACGTGTATCTATAGAGAGATACAGTGAAGTGGAGGCATACATTCAGAACAAGACAATAGAAAACAGATTGAAACCAGGGAATGAAAAAGAGAAGAAATTGTATGCAAAATATTTGTCAATATGTGTACAAGTGAAGCCGAGAGTGAAACGCACGCATGGACCACTGGTTACAGGTGCGAGAAAGTCATGTCCATATTAATCAGAGCAAATGAAGTTAATAGACAATCCTGGGTAGTTACATGCAATTCCAAAAGTTGTAGTAAGAACAGATACACTCATGGCCTGTATTTGAATCATTATCTAATGCATTCATGTATTGAAACAACACATTGGAGTCTGTAAATTGTACAATTATTATGTGTCGATTTAAAAAATAATGATTAAAAGAATCTCCTTTCTATTTTCTTGATGATGACTATAAAGAGACCAGGTCCTCTGTCTTACAGAATATCCTCCATTCTGAATTTTTCTAAATGTTTTCTTCTAGTCTACTTTAATTTTTATGTTATTCCTTGACCTCCTATAATCTGATCTTCCTAAGAATATGTCATAATTGATGCTGAGTACTCTACAATGAATTATCACAAAATATGTACCTTCATGTCAACCTACTCTTCTCAAAGCTGACTTAGGTCACTGTCTGGAACTGATGATTGACAGAGAGATCCACTGTGAAGGTACATTTCCCCTTTGAAATTATGTGCAAGCTTGAGTGAAAAGATAAATGAATGCATAAAGGAAAACAAGACCCCTGCTAATGCAAAACTCCACACACAGGACACCCAACCTGGAAAAGCCCAGGCTCACCTAAAATTGTTAGTGGTATCTATGATGCCATCTTGGCTTTGGAGCCTCTGTCAAGTACTCAGCTAATTCAGCAGCCACTCTTGTCAATTCTCTTTCACTTGCTGGTCCCCTTCAAGGTTCAGTCACTTGTTCATTTTGGTCTCAGATGCAATGTCACCTCTTCCCTCCAAGTGATCTTTTGATCACGTTCTCTAATGACCACCCACTTGCCAATGTCTATTCTTTCTTTTTCTTTCTTTCTTTTTTTTTTTTTTTGAGACAGAGTCTCACTATTGTTGCCCTTGGTAGGGCACTCCCTGGTGTCACAGCTCACAGCAACCTCAAACTCTTGGCCTTAAGAGATTCTCTTGCCTCAGACTCCCAAGTAGCTGAGACTACAGGTGCCTGCCACAATGCCTGGCTATTTTTTTTGTTGTTGCAGTTGTTTAGCTGGCCTGGGCCGAGTTCAAATCCACCACCCTTGATGTATGTGGCTGGAGCAGTAACAACTGTGCTACAGGCGCCGAGCCCAATCTCTATTCTTTTTTTCCATTTATCTTGTTTCTCATACTGATCAGCTCTGCCTTATGTTTAGAGTATGGCAACACTATATTACATTATGTTATATTATATTACTAAGGGCTCTTCTCTAGAAAATAAACAGGAACATAAAATTTTTTTACAGCCATATTTCCAGTACCTGGACCAATGCCTGGAACTCACTAAGAACTCAATAATATTTGCTGAATGAGTAAATGGATCCTCAAACTATCCTGAAGGATTCTCATTTTTATCTTCATTTAAAAGACAGCAAAGCACAATCATAAAAATAGACAATTTGTAAACGAGGTGGTGGATCTTGATTAAGACTCAGCATTAAGACTCTGAGGCCATTGCTGCTTTCTGAAGTTGAGGGCAGAATGCTCAGACTGGGAGAGTAAAGGAAGGTCATCATGCGCAGGCGGTCGCAGAATGCCTCATCAGCAGGTATCTGAGTTGCTTCTTTTCAAGCTCAGCCTGGCTGCTTTTCATTTCTAATTATGTTCTACGCTAGCAGTGTACGAATGTGCAATGGCAACATGGATCGAGAGTCACCTGTTGGTCTGGAGTCATCCTCCCTGCCACACTTTCTGAATGTGTTTGCTGAGCTGCTAGATTCTGAGAGTGAATTATTAGTCCCTCAGAAGCTAGGAACTGGGTAAGATCAGCATACCTTTGTTCACTGTCATTATCCAGAATTCAGGTTATTTTCTAAATACCTACTTTATCTATTACTGAGTCCTGGGAAGAGTAAAATTGGGATGACATTTCAGAAGCAGTTCTACATGATGTCTTGGGAAAGACCAACACAATTAAAATGCAATGCACTTCCCATCTTCACCAAGAGTACTGGGGATATAAGAAATCTCCATTTGAAGGCATTTGACAAAATTGTTCAGGAAATATACTTTATGAAGATAATTTTCTAAAGTCTGTTTATAGATATATCATAAAAGTTTACATATAAGCTGTGAATTTGGGCACTTTAAATTCTGCATTTCATGGGGACATGTGCAATATGAATGATTTTATTTCAGTTTGGTACTACGTACAGTCCAACTGTACTGAGAAAGCCAAGTCTGGCAGGATGAAATGAGTCTGCTCTGTGTTGTGTAACTTAACTTGCTAATATCTTGCCTCAATCAGAAAAGCAATATGTAGGGAAATAATATCAGGGAATAATTTTTTTCTCTTTCCGTGTTTATAAATAGGGACATTTGTGACTTGAGTGATGATGCTTTAAGATATTTCCCTCAAAGGCCTTGGACTCTGATGCTCAGGTGTATCTGAAATTGCATTTCCAACTTCTGCTTTTGCCAATGTTCCTGAACTAATGCATTAGTTCCTGCATTAGTATTAAAAATGTGTATGTGTACATATTTCTTTGAGGGTGCTTGAAATCTGTGGCTTTAAGCTGTGAAACAAATGTCAACTCCATTTAGTCATTTTGCAACATCTACTCTCTTATATCACACAAACAGCAAAATTCAAACATAAAATATTTTGCCTGGTCTCCTCACTTCTCCCTACCCTATTTGATGTGGTTCATGTATACACAAGCCAATGGGGGTCAGGTGGGATTGTGAAGAGTGATCCCCCACCCACAAGCAGGAGTAGATCCTCATGTCTGTCAGGGGGAACTGTGGAGAGTGATCTCCCATCCACGGTAGGAGCAGATACTCATATCTGTCAGGGGGACTGTGGAGAGTGATCTCCTGTTCACAGGTAGGAGCAGGTCCTCGTGTCTGTCAGGGGGCACTGTGGAGAGTGATCTCCTGTTCACAGGTAGGAGCAGGTCCTTGTGTCTGTCAGGGGGCACTGTGGAGAGTGATCTCCTGTTCACAGGTAGGAGCAGGTCCTCGTGTCTGTCAGGGGGCACTGTGGAGAGTGATCTCCTGTTCACAGGTAGGAGCAGGTCCTTGTGTCTGTCAGGGGGCACTGTGGAGAGTG
>CAUYRH010013813.1:0-31713 GCA_963574655.1 Perodicticus potto
CAGCTCACAGCAACCTCCAATTCCTGGGCTCAAGCGAGTCTCTTGCCTCTGCCTCCCAAGTAGCTGGGACTACAGGCGCGAGACAGTTTTACTGTGTTGCCCTCGGTAGAGTGCTGTGGCGTCACAGCTCACAGCAACCTCAAACTCCAGGGCTTAAGTGATTGTCTTACCTCAACCTCCCAAGTAGCTGGGACTACAGGCGCCTCCCACAATGCCCCGCTATTTTTTTTGTTGTAGTTGTCATTGTTGTTTAGCAGGCCTGGGCCGGATTTGAACCTGCCAGCCCCTGTGTATGTGGCTTTCACCCTATCCACTGAGCTATGGGCACTGAGCCCTCTCTGCTTTTGTAGATCTTAAATTTGTTAAACCAGTTTCTTCTCCAAAAAATGGTTGTTAAAGCTGTCCCTGAGCTTTGGTATAAAAGAGGCGTCCTGAGGTAGCTCGTCCAAGTGTCTGAACTCTGTTTTCCTCCAGTTGCATTATAGTTCTTCGGAGGCCCTAGCATTTCTGTGTGTGGATGACAAAAATGTCAGGAAGGACAGCGGACCCTAGGCTGCTGAGGAAGGAAAGAGTAGGGCTCTTCTTAGAATGTTATTTATTATTTTTCCAGGTCTTCCAGATCCTTCAAGCTTCACAGAAAGCTAGTATATTTCAGTAAGAGTCATTGCAAAATAATAACATAGTTCCTCCTTTCCAGAACCAAGTTCATTAAAAATACAGTACAACCTCCATAGCTGACCACCTCCCTGCCCTGACCACCTCCTTAAGTTGACCTAATTTTCATAGACTGGACGTGCACCACATGTCTGTATCTGGACAGTAGGTCTAGTTCCTTATGTTGATCACCTCGGTATGTTGACCAGTTTGTTACAGTCCCTTGGGTGGTCAATTTGCAGAGGTTCTATGGGATATCTTAAAAGCAGACTGTCCCACTCACTGGAGTTGAGGCTGTTTGGAGAAGTGGGAACCTCGACTGAGGGTTGTTGATAAATAAATTTCATGGTGCCCCACCCGCCTTCGATCTCTGAGACGCTGATGAGAAACACTGGGCATATCCCCCAAGCCATGTGTCTGCTTTGCACCAGCAGATTTTATATGTGTAATTTTGATGATTGAAACTTCACCCTAGGAAAGTGGCTACTAGCCAGAAATTCCAGCAAAATTCTTTCACCCAAGTCCTTAAATCATTCCTAAGGCACCAAGACCAAGGCACTGTTGCCACAGGTCATGTGGTCTGGGGCATCCCAGGGTTGTTGCAGCCCCACTGATGGCCAAGTGGGAAAAAAAGTAACATTCTTAGTTCCTTAAGCTAAATCCCACTTTTTGACATTTTAGGGAACAGAGAAATCATGCTAATGGTAGGTAAGCACATATCTGTTGATTTCTTTTATGTACAAAAGCAAAGACATTCCAAAAGACCAGCTCTGCGTAATTGACTCTATCTGAAAGAGTTACTGCATTAATATTTAGCTAATTCATATGAATAGGCTATTGTGTTTACTTAAACAAATGACACGGAGTGCAGACACCTGACAGCATGAGGTATGCTTTTCATTTAGGTCAGATTTGTGAAAGTCTTTGTGTAGCAACAAAGCTCATTATTTGTTTTGTGCTCTCAATGGTTTCTTTCTAGCGGCTGCGGATGTGGATGGATTTTTCTAAGTAGAAGCTTTTAAAATGAAAGATTATTGAATTTGTTTCAGTATATGCCAGGCCCTGGGAGTCTTGTGATAAATAGGAATCAAGCACTCCCTGGTGAACCCTCAAAAGAATAGGTGGGTTTATGGGTATTTGACACCGAAGCCACGTGGCTGCCCAAGTTGCCTGCTCATTGCAAATGTAGCTGGATTGAAAGGAAGGAAGGCAGCCCAGTTTCTTCCCCCTTGTCCCCTGATCTGCCCTCCTGCCTTCTCTACCTCTGGTCTACATGAGGTCAGCTGTAGTTTTGTCCCTCTTTGCACTGTTTTGGCATCATGTAGATGCCGCCTAAATAAATCCCTTGACACTTAGATATGCATAGGGATAAAAAAGGTACAGTGTGCCCTTGTTAGGAAGGCTCAGCTGCACCTTTTAGAGCAGGTTTTAAGAGAAGGCATAATGCAAATAGGGGTGGGTGTTTTGGATGCAGTGATTCCAACTCCTAATTGCATCATGAGGGTCTGGCTGCCATGTGAAGGAGATGGGGACCCTGCCCCGTAGGTTAGAGGAGGCATCTGGATATGCACCACGGGCAAAGTCCCTGCCTGGGGCCATGTTGCCTCTGGTTTGTGGTGTGTGGCCTGTTGCTCAGTCTAACCCTCATCAGAAATAAGCACAGATATGAATTGGTCTTCTAGAATGTTCAAAGCCCTGTTGATGGATGCTTTGGTACCAGTTTGCAAAGACAGAAACAAACATGCAAAAAAACATAGATGTACAAGAGCACAGTGGAAGTTCTGGACAGCAAAAGGAAGGGAGTGTGTCTTTGGCCCTGGTTGGCGGCCCCAGACCCTGGACTTCAGACACCACAGTGGTTGAAGGTCGGGATTCCAACTCTTGCAGCAGCTGGCTCTTCCTGACAGCGAAGAGTAGGGTTGAAGACAGCGGGCTCTGGCATGAGATGGATGTGATTCAAATCCTGCCTAGGCTTCTTCCAAGCTTCATGGCTTTGGCACATTGCTTCTCTGTGCCTTGGTTTCCCTGCCTGTAAATAGGGATTCTGCTGGTGCTGCCCTCATAGGGCCGTTGTGAGGGGTCATGTGTCAGGTGTGTTGGCAGCTCTGCCGGCAGGGCTTGGCCAGGCAGAAGCCTTCAGTCATACCCCTCTCAGCGGCTGTGAAAAAAATCACAGTAGGATTCCAGGCTGATGTTCTATTCAGATAAAATGTATTTCACCTGGCAATTAAAAAATGTACCTCTTTTCTTGAGTAAAAAAAAAATTCCCTCATATTTATGACTTTTAAGGGCCAATTACAGAACACAATTTTACATAACATTTTATTGGTAGCCTCTTATCAAGTCATCCACTTAGGGATGGTAGAAGAATAATGGTATTCTAATCCTCCACTGAAGAGAAAAAAAGAAGATTTTAAATTTATTGTTTCATTAAAAAATTAAAATATATTTAGTGATATGGTTTTGGGGAAATTAATGATTTATTAATCATTAATGGACTATTTTGTCATAATAGAATAATTTATACTATTGAGTGCCTTTTAAAGCTCCCATGGATAAACTGGTGAGGCTTTTGAGGGACAACTTATTGTCACCACAGTGTACAAGATCATTGAATAGATGGTGGCAGTGTAGAATGATGTGATTCTGGAGGACTTGGCTATTGTTATGGTATGTGTGGTTAATACGTGTATTAAGTAGCATTTTAAAACCTGATTTGGCTTGAAATTATTTCCTGGCACCAAGAACGAGAGAGAGAGAAAGAGCCTCAAACACTGTTCTCTGTTAATAGACATAACCAGTAAATAGTCCCTGGCTGGGACCTTCTGGTAGGCCAGCTGGATTAGAGTCCTGAAAATACTTTCCAAATGTAAATATTATCCCTCAATTTAAAAAATATCGAATCCTTTATATAGCAAAGTCAAATGATCTTACCTGGTTGTAATTTACACGCGGAGACGAAGCTGTCCATCTATACGCACTTCAATGTCATTTTCCAAAACAGGAGCGCCGTACTGGACCAACACCGAGAAGATGGAGAAACGGCTCCACGCGGTGCCTGCGGCCAACACTGTCAAGTTCCGCTGCCCAGCCGGGGGGAACCCAACACCAACCATGAGGTGGCTGAAAAACGGCAAGGAATTTAAGCAGGAGCATCGCATTGGCGGCTATAAGGTAGAATGGAACTTTCCAAAGACTGTATTTCATAAATTGCTGTTTAATTTTTAAAGCATTCAGAAGTTAGCAGGAACTAGAATGAATCATTTAAAAAAAAGCAGTCATCATCCTCATTGATGATGCCCATGTCTGATGTTGAAGCAAAGATGACCGTGGCACCAATTTTCCACTGGTGTAGAAAGTGCACTCTCCGTTTATGTTGTTCTGTATGTGAGGAGAGTTTAATAACAGAAGGGTCGAAAGTTGAGAGTCTGTTTTCTATATGCTTTATAGTCTGTAAAACTGAAGCTGGAGTGGAATGTGAGAAGCGTTCGGGTGGTCGTCTTGCTGGAGCAGGATTGCTTGAATAGTGAACGGGCTTGGATTAGAGGCTGGAGCAAGAAATATTACTCATTAAGAGAGTGCATGGAAGTGGCAGAGGAAGTCCCTTGTCCTCCTGTTTCAAGGATTCTGAAGAACTTGTCACACTGCGCCATGAAATTTAGCTTCTTCGCTCCCTGGGGAGGTTGAAATTGATACCTGCATGCTCCTCTGTCATACAAATATTGATTGAGCACCCTCTGTGCCAGGCACCATCCTGGGCCCTGGGAAAAGCAGAGTGAGGCACGGCCCCGGCTCGGAGCAGCTCCTAGTCTGGAGGGGGAGGCAGGCAGGAGAGCTGGCAGTCCCGCCGTGATAAGGATGAAGTCAAAAGATCGCATTTTGTCCTCTGGACATGCAAGAGAATGTGGTGTTTGGCTCTTTGAGAGAATAAGGGTAAAGGCGATCAGGGAAGGATTCCAGTCGATGAGTCGGAAGGAAGAGTGTCTCTGACCGTTAGGGAATCTCTGTATCTTTTAGTATGCAAGAGGAGAACTTTAAGAATGTAACTTATGAACAGGTCTTATGGAGACTGGATTATGAAATTTGTGGTTGCCTTTGCAACGTAAATGGGCATATTAGTTACATCTTGCGGCACAACAAATGACTCTGAGTGGCGGTGGCTTTAAACAACATTTATTGCCTCAGCATTTTCTGGGTCAGAATCGAGGGGTAGCTCAGCTGGGTCTTCTGTCTCCGGGTGTCTATGGGACTGTGATTGAGGGTCAGTTAAGGTTGAGGTCTCATCTGAAGGATGCCCTGGGGAGGGAGCTGCCCATGTGGTTGCTCTCTGGATTCCCTTCTCGCAGGCTGTAGGATCGAGGGCCTCAGCTCTTTACTGGCTGTTGGCTGGGGGCCCCCACAGTTCCTTGCCACATGAGCCTCTCCATAGGGTGGCCGACAACGTGGCAGTTGCTGTCCTCAGGGGGAGCAGACAAGAGGAGAAGCGAGAAGTCACAGCCTTTTTTTTTGTTTTTTTAATCATAGCTGTGTACATTAATGCAATCATGGGGTACAATGTGCTGGTTTCACATATAATCTGAAACACAGCCTTTTGTAACAAAGTCACAGAAGGGCCAGTCACTACTTTTGCAGTTTGCTCTCACTAAGCGAGTGGCCAGGGAGGAGATTGCCCTAGGACAGGAATGCTAGGAGATGTGAGGATGGCAGGGACCTATCTGGGACACGCAGCACGGGTAGAATAGAAGCCCCTTTACCTCAGACCCCAGTTCCTTAAAAGCCATGGAGGAAGTAGGAGAGGGTTTCTGGGGGGCAGCAGTGGCATGTCTGAAATGACCGTCTCTGGAGTGTGCTAATAAACACGCCAGCGTGGCTTTAGGTGGCGAAGCCCCCACTCCATCACTGCGGTGGATAAAGGAGCTGTCACTCTGCCTAAGAGTGCCCTGGAGCCCTCTGCTGAAATCCTGTCCAGCTTAGTCGTCTAAAAGGAGTATTTGCTTCTGCAGAGTTTTTGCCTTTTGTTTTTAACATTAGGAAATTAACATCTAGAGGTCAAAAGTCAGAGGAAAATGAGGAAAGCCTTGAGAGTGCGTAGGGAAGTGGTTCTCACCCTTACTAATGCCGCAATGTATTTTCATTGTTATGAAGGGTTTGCGACCCACAGGCTGAGAACTGCTGATGTAGGGGGAAGTTGATGTGTGAAAGATGTGTGAGGCTGGTCTGCTGGCAGGTGGGTGCTGCAGGAGCTTCCAAGTAGGAAGATTTTATATTTGTCTGTCACGTCTCATACTTGGTGTTGGAACAGGGAGGCAGGGCAGTGATTTGTTATTTTGTTCTTAATTTTAGACCAACTACAATGAGGTTGTAAGTTCGGCTTGCTTTATTTATTTATTTGTTTATTTGAGACAGAGTCTCACTGTGTCACCTGTGGGAGAGTGCTGTGGTGTCACAGCTCACAGCAACCTCAAACTCGGGCTCAAGCTATTCTCTTGCTTCAGCTTCCCAAGTAGCTGGGACAACAGGCGCCCGCCACAACACCCGGCTATATTTTTTTTAATAGTTGTCATTATTTTAGCAGTGTATGTGGCCGGGACCCTAACTACTAAGCTACGGGCAACAAGCCAGTGTGGCCCTTTTTTAAAAAGAAAATCTTTCTTTTTAATATGAATAGACAAAGCTTCTTTGGGGATGTTGATTAGGAAGGAAGATATATCTGTCTAAAATCATAGTCCCTGGGATTGCTTGAACCACCTCATATTCTCTGAAAACTCAAATAATTGACTGCACTTTGAAAGATTTATTTAAATTCAGTCTAAGCATGAGAAGGGTGGTCAAAATCCTGGTGATTAATTTTGTCAATTAAGACAGTCTTGTAAATAAGTACAAAGATTGCTGCTGAGCCCCCAGAGACTCCTGGTCTCAAAATAAATGGAACCAGCGTCATTATTCTGGGTAAGGAGCTTTTTGCAAATCTGAATTTGTGATTACAGCTATGCTGGAAGACTAAGTGTGCCTAATGAGAAAGTGCTGCTTGATTTGTAACAGGTGCAGTTCAGGTTCAATTATTTATGCCAACATCCTGCTAGATGGAGGGCACCTATCTTCTAAAAGCCCAGTGAGGACCCCAGCAAAACTCCTTTCTCAGCCCACCCTTGTGGAACACAGTGACTAAAGTGATCCCGTTGTGTTGTTTTCTGGAGTGAAAGAGAATTAGCATTTGAGTGTGTAGGAACAACCATGTAAAACATATTTTGCTTTATAAAAAAGTAAAAAAGTCTAAAAAGGGAAGAGTATGCCACCCTCAGGGCATGCTGGCTGTGACTGGGGTGAGTTTCTTATTTTTGTGGACGTTCTCTGGTAAAGAAAGAGGCTGTGGCCTTGGGGTGGGTGTCCTGGGTGGTCAGCTCACCACATGCAGAACCTGGATTGAGTAAGTGGTTTTCACAACAATGTCAGCGTTGGACATTCATTTTGGGGATTCTGGAAACTTGGAAATTCCGTAGTTACATAAAGCATGATTCTTGCTAAGGAAGTGCTAAGCTAACCCCAGGTACTCTGGTCTTGAAGTCACAGGAGGGCAAAGAGGCCCATACCCACCTGTGGGCCTCCCCACATCCCTCTGGTGGGGGGAGGTCAGCTCTGGCCTTCGTCAGGCTCATGGGGTCCTCGTCAGGGTCGGAACAGGGCAGAGTTCAGGGAGCGTAGTCCCACTGTCGTGTTTTCCCTTTGACATTTTCTTTGTTACCTGTTACCTGTACAAAGAAACGTGCCTCGGAACATTGTGCCTGAGGGAACTACAGTAGAGGCTCCATAGTTGACAACTTCCTTACATTGACCTCCTACCTCCTGAAGTTGACCTAGTTCTCACACCGGACATGCACCACATGTACTCAGTGGAAGTTCCTTATGGGGACCACCTGCGTGTGTTGACCAGTTAGTTGCAGTCCTATGGGTGGTCAACTTTGGGAGGTTTTACTGTATATGACAGAATCTCTAGTTCTTATTCTTTGGCACTTCCCCAAAAGGAAAGAGACCTAATTGAAATGTGGAGGGCCTGACATCTCAATGATGCAGTGCTCAGATTTCTGTCCACTTGCCTCTTTATTTAAGGAAGAAGCGAAGCATCAAGTTTTCCAAGATACGTTGTTCCAGAAAGCGAAGACCTGGAAACTTCTGCACACAAACATGTGCTTCTCTTTCCCTCTGTAAATCCACCCGTTCTATAAACCTTGCCTGTGTTTTGGTGGCCTGTCCGTCTGGTTCTTTCTACCTATTCATGGGTCGTGCACCTTGGCCTTCGTCCCCAGCTTGCTTTGAAATGGTTTGCATATGTGACCAATAAAGGGAGAAGGAAAACAAAAAAGCAAAACAAAATCAGAGAGAATTATGAAATGAGACAGAAAGCTCATTTTAATTAAAATGACCAAGAGAACCCTTTGGTGTTGTGCTGTTCAGTCTTGTTTATTAAAGAATTCATGCTGAGCCCTTTGGGGGATTAAGAGTCAAATTATTGTTTTTTTTAAGTATGTGGGCAAAGGCTGGTTGGACGTTATTAATGTGTAATTAATTTAATATAATAGCAAAGCTTGACTTGAGTCATAACTGTATCTCCCTAATTGTACTTATGCTGGGGCTTTTCTGTCAGTCTTGACCATGGGCAAGTGTTTAAAGCTCTGTGTGCTTCAGATCTCCTCCTTTAAAATGAGAAGGTCGGGTAATAACCCTGAACATCTGATCCCTTCTAGCTCTGCAAACTGTGATTTAATAGCATAGCCATTATTCAGCATCAGCCATTTTTCATCTTAAACAACAGCACAGATTTTTTTTTTTTATAAAGAGGTTACCTTTATGGCTAGATAATTCACAGGGCTCCGAACAGTTATTGCTATTTAATGTAGAAAAGCACGAAGACGATTGAGATAATAGACCACCTCAATTCCCAGCTCATTCTTAGGTAATGACTTAGCCTTAGAGGATTCTTAAAAACTATCTTTTGTGCCATTCTGAAGTGTACAAGAATATAGACCAAGAGAGATCACAGGATAAAGGACTCCTTAACATGATTGTGAAAGTCGACACAAAGCCCATGGCACCACGTGCCCTAGGGGTTTAAAATTACCAAGAAGCCCTTCAGCAGAGAGAACAAAGCGTTGCTGGGATGGACTGTTCACTTCTAAGAGTGTTTCAGATAAGATGACTTAAAAGATGTTTCGTTATAACTATGACTAAGCTAGTTGTTTGCGTTATAGGTTGATTAGATTGACTTTCCTAGGTTAGTTAAGAGATGCCATTTTAAAGACTTTTCAACATAAATGTTATGCTTAACTGCAATGGTGTTTTGGGGGAACATTAGGAGTAACATATTTATCAGCGTATTTATACTTTCTTGAGATTTTTCTCAGCCAAGGTGTTTCAGCTTCAAGCCCAGATCACACAGTCTGTGATGAGGAAACAGGTGCGTGTTGGTCTCAGCCAACATTTACTGACCGCTCCCCTGTGTGGGGACTGTCCAGGTGCCTCCCACGTGGCAGGTCTGTTACTTAATTACCCTTTTATAGATGAAGGCTCCTGTGCCCCATCGGTGGCGGAGCTGCCATTTGGAGCCAGGTGGTTTGGCACCAGAGTTCATGCCCCTCCTAAACTGTTTTCTTCAAATATGGTTCCCTGTTTTATGAAAGGATGGGTCCTTCTAAAAGCATATAAAGATCTTCCAGCACAAAGTATACTATTAAGAGTACAGTTGAGGGTATGAGCCTCTTCTTCCATGACCTTTGTGTGCTATGATTTTATGTTTATCAGTAAATTGTGGTAAAATGTACACACATCCAGGTTACCAGTTAGATCATTTTTTAGTAGGCATTAGTTATATTTACTATGATGTGTAACCATCCCACTATCTAACACTTTGTCTTATTTTTTTTTTTAGTGTTTATTTACTTATTTTTATTTCAGATGAATGTGAAGATACAATGAGGTTACAATGTTTATATTTGTTAGGTAGAGTCCCTCTTGTCGTATCCCGCTACTATTCAGCCATAAGAAAAGATGGAGAATTGGCATCTTTTGCATGAAGGTGGATGGGGTTGAAACATATTCTTCTTAGTAAAGTTATCACAAGAATGGAAAAAAGCAATGTATCCTACGTACTCAATACTAATTGGAAGTCAGTAGAGGATCTAACTAAAACTTTTTCTTCACCCCGAACAGCACCTGTGTACTTCAGTCAAGCAGTAATTCCCCATCTCCCCTCCCCGCAGCCAGGGCAAACTCTAATCTACTTTTTTGATGTGTGAATTTGCCCGTGGAATCAGAGGATATTTGTCCTTTTGAGTCTGGCTCATTTCGCGTAACAGAATGTGTTCCACATTTTCCTTGTAGCCCGTGCATCACCGCTGCACGGCTTCTTATGGCGTCTTATGAAAGTGTCATATTTTCTGTGTCCATTCAGCTATTAGACACTTGGGTTGTCCCTACCTTTTGGCTGTTGTGAATAACGTTGCAGTTGGTGGACAAGTATCTGTTCGAGTCCCTTCTCTCGGTTCCTTTGGGTGTATATAGCTCAGAGTGGAGTTGTTGGATCGTGTGCAAAGATCGTGAGATTTTTGAAGAGGTAACTTGCACAGGCAGTGGTGCTGTTCAGCCACCACATTTGCGAGTGGCTTGGGGCAATAGGCAGTGAAGAGAATGGCCTTGCATTTGTAATTCGCCTCCCCCTCCTCTGGAGAGATCCAGTGGTTGTTTACTGAGTGCAAGGAAGAGTTTCTCTCACTGGCTTGGAGGATCAGATCGCCCAGCCCTGTTCTACAGACACCTCCTGAAAAGCAAACTACTTCTATCAACGTTGGGGTTTAAGCATTAACAGGTGTTTGCCTCCACAGTCCTTGACACACGTAAGCTCAATTTGGGCAAACATGTTTGGGAGGGATGGTTTGGAGCCCTCCAGAAACCTGCGGCAAGTAGGGGAGGGGAGGGAGAGTAAGTTGTGTGTCTTAAGGATAACTGGTCTGTTGAACTGGTCTGTTGAACTGCAGTCCATGTGGTGCCTTCCTGAGGGCCCGGGTGTCAAAGGGGTTGCCCTCTTCTGGGTGAATTACATCCCCATGCTGGTGGAAGAAAGTCTTGTTAGCCTCACAGGGACACAGCATTCCACCTGGCACAGAGTAAAACTTCCATCGGCTTCTGTTTATTCTGCTTGCTGTCGAACACCTGGGTATTTGGAAAAGTCTGGAATTTTTTTTTGGAGCGTGGAAGCCAAGCATCCAGGTGACAGCCTGAGCCTTTGACCTTTCACCTGGATGTTTGGGTATCTTAACATACTAAATCTGCCTTCCCAGTTGTTACTTGAAGGTAGCAAGGGATTTAACAGGCACCTTGGGAGATTTAGTGACACAGAAATTCTGAGAAAACCTGTCTGGGCCACCTTTTGTCTTTGCATTGACAGGGTGTGGAATGTTTGTGAATTTTTTTTTTTTTTTTTTTTGGTAGTGCATTTAGGCCATTAGCATTAGTCTGCTCTGTTTCAATACTGAAATGTTATTTTAAAAAGTCTTTAGTGAACATAGTTTTGAAGTGCATGCTCTCTTATTCTGCACTTGGCAGATGAAAAATAATGATGAATTGCACAAAGATTTGGCCAAGGGAAGGAATGAAAATAAAAGAATCGGGCACGTGCTGCTTGGTGCAGGGTTTCAATTCTCCCTGCCCTGTGTGCTTGGTTTGCCAGAGAGACACAGAGACTGGTCTCAGAGCAGAGCAGCTTCTTCAGAGCCGGGGTTGGAAGGGCTGTATTATTTTACTTTTCATTGTGTGTATGAGAGATTCCTCCTCGGGTGTGAAAGGTGACAACGAGAAAAAAGTAAACAACGTTCATAATCCCACTATCTAATTATCTAAACTACATTGCTAACAATTTGATGTATTTACCTTCTGATTTTAGCCATGTTTCTACAGTTGCGTTTAGTTTATTCCCTCAGGCCTGTGTGCCTTTGTAGCAGAGGTTCTCAACCTTCCTAATGCCTCGGTGTACTTTCATTGATAAAAAGGGGTCGCGACCCACAGGTTGAGAACCGCTGCTCTATAGGATTCCGTCTGTGTCTATATTATTTTATCAAATGGAATCATGAATACGTTTATTTATATTCAATCTACTTTTTTTCATTTATCAGTAATTATACATTGATATCAGGTCTGAACATAAGGATATATTTTGTTTATGGCTCTCTTCTTGAGGGATTCTAGTTTTTTGCTGTTACAGCGCTTGAAGCAACAGTTTTGTTCATGAGCCTTGAAGCAATCTTGCTATTTTCTGTGGGCTAGATTTCTAGAAGTGGAATTAACTGGGTCCAAAAAAAAATTTGCATTGCTAATTTTAATAGGTACTAGCAAATTACTGTACAGAAAGGTTTTTCTCCATTTATGTTCCCATTCTCAATTTGGTCTCCCATTTTCCTACGCAGTTATCAAGTACTGAATAACATTGGTCTTGCTAATTTTTGTTAATCAGCTGGTGAATAACAGCATCTCATTATTGTTTTAATTTGCATTTCCCTGATGGTTAATGAGGGTAAGCATCTTTTCATATGTTTATTGGGTATTTACCTTCCCTGTTCTGTGACAGCAAAGATGGGGTCTGAGCAATTGGCCCAGCTGGCCAAAGAAGCATAGTACTGAGAATCTGAGGAATTTAGAAACACTCCTTGGAGGGTGCATTTTATATTTTTGTTGGAAGAATAGTTTCTTTAGGTTTATACTAAATATTTGTATGGAAATAGAGTGATTACAAACCCCTCAAACTTAGTGCTTTTATTTGCCATCTTTATAAAGTTACTGGTGTGGAGTCTTAGTTTGCTATTAAAGGACTGGTAATTAGTGGTAGGATAAACCTCTACAAAAGTGTCAAACATTCCGAATGTTGGTGGTGTCCAAGGATATCCGTTCGGACAGTGCCACAGCTCATAAAATTTGGGATTGGCGGTATCAAGGTGTCAAATACTGGAGCAATGGTGTAAGAAAATTAATATTAACAGCACTGTGTGAGGCAATATTGATCGAATACCAAGGTTTCTGGAAGGGCAGAGAGATCCTTTTGGGTAAATGTGCTTCTCATTGTAAAAGCATTTGATAAATGTTACCTTCTTAATACTTGTAGTGCTTCTCCAGGAAGTAGTCAGGGAGAGCGTGCCCTGAAGTGGGATCTTCCCTGGAATGCCACGGCCCCAGGGAGAGACTGGAGCTGACCACATGCCCTGGGGTTAAAATAAGGGAGCAGCCTGCAGTGAGCCACATGTGCCAAGATTTAATGTCTGGGCTGAGGCAGACAGTGTCTCCTCCCTGTGTGGTTCAGGTTCAACTCCATTTGGAATACACCATGTGCCAAGTCTGGGTCCAGGCACAAGAAAGACATTGACAGTTTGGATGGGGCCCAGGGACGGGCACTCGCTGTGATCAAGGGCTTATGGGCATGACATTTGAGCAGGGGCTCAAAGAGCTGAGTATTTACAGCAGGGCTAAATGCTGGATTACGTGTGGCTTGGTGACGTTGGGGCCTGTGGCTACATCCCTAAGTTGCCCTCAGAGGCAAGGAGAGAATCACTTCTGATACTCCTAAAAGATTGGGGGAAGAGGGAGGGTGTCCTTGTGGACCCACCTGCCTCAAGTCCCATCAAGGAGCTGGTCCCTGCCCTGTCCTGTGCTCTTGCTATGATAGTTCCAGAGTAGTACCTGGGGAACAGCAGGATTTAGATAGAGAATTCCCTTCACACTGGAAAGCTAAGCTCTCCTGTCTCCTCCTCCTTTAGAGCATTCTGCACAGAAGGCACTCATCTCTCCTAAGGGGAAGACCTAGGTTTTGGTTCTCCTATGAGTCTATGGCCCAGGGAAGAGCAGAAAGGGGGGTCTCCTGTGACCTGGAGTACAGACTCCCTCCATAGATCAGATGCTTTCAGATCCTTTCTACCTAGAGCAGTGGGAAGCAGTTTCCCAGCTGCGTGACATCAGACTCTGAAACAGTCTCTGTGACAGCAGCAGCAGCTGAGCAAAGGCACTGTCCAGAACTGTTTTAACTTGCTGCTTCTGTTCTGTTAGGAAGAAAAGAGTCTCCGCCTACTCTGCCCCCAGCCCAAGTGATCCTTCCTAGGACTGTTGGTGGCCAGCAGCGATCTTGCTTTTGAACTTGGCAGCAATAACCCCACTCTGCAGTGATGGCTTGTGTAGGGCTTAACGGCCAGCATGACAGTAGTGCGGCCGGGGCTGAAGCTGCACCCGTTGGGTCTTACCTCTGTTGGCAGGCTGATCACCATGCTGCTTTGCAGACCTGCTCTGTCCTCCTGTTTTTACAGTGCATAGTTACAAGATGATTTGCATCATTCTCTAGTTTAGTTCCTTGAATCACCCGTGCTTGCAGAGGCTCTGCCTGTATTAGTGGTTTTTATGTGATTAAGGCCCAAAACACTTGAGATGCCCAGTGCGTTGTTCAGAAGGTCAGTTGAAATTCCTGAAATGATAGTTAAGGTTAGTAGGCCCTGGATTTTTACTTTATCATGTCATTTCTCTAGAATGCTTTGTCCAAAAACCTATAAAGAGCGATTGGGATAAAAATAGTAAAGCCTTGAACCCTGAAGATAGTGAATGTTGCAGTTTGTCCTGGTCAGGAAGACCCAGGCTTGTTTGCAAATTTGAGTCTATGGAAATATATAAAGCACGTTAGTCTGTGTATTGATGGAACCACAGGTGGGAATCACCCTGAGTATTTTGTCACATGAACTGCTTATCTGTGAAGTCTCGAGGAGCTTGTGAATAGATGGATGTACAACTTAAATTCCATAAGGATTCGCTGCTCCCACATTTGGAATTCTGTGTCTCAGGAGCACGTAACATCTGTTCAGCCAGCGCCAGCACCAGAAGTGGGAGAGGAAGACCCGTGTCCCATCTGGAGCTCCCTGATACATCCAAGCAACATCTGAGGGTGCTGGGGAGAGACATGAAGCGCTCTCAGCCATGACAGTGCCTACCTCGTGAGCTCCTGGGGAGAATTAAGTTAGCCAAGGCAAGCAGGAGGGCTCAAAGCAGGGTCTGGCATACAGTCAGTACTCACTGCTGGTTCTGAGTGGTTTCTTGGTGCTTTAGGGGCTGAAGGGTCCCAGTGAGTGGCAGGCTGGGTGCTCACCTGCCTAGGGGTGTAGATACTTTGCACGTTGAAGTTCAGGTTCCTGACACTTGGCCTCTCTTGGAGGACCCCTCAAAATCTACAGTGGAGACTGACCTCTGCCCCCTTCTGAGTCCCCTGCTTGTCTGAATGTGTCAGGGTCCACCTCAGAGGCATTCATCTACACGGTGATGAGGGATTTCATTTGTCACCATTTGGAGTGCTTATTATGAGGAAAATTCAGGTGATTCTTTTCTCCCTTCCCTGCCTCCTCCAACTTCTCTTTAAATCAAGAAAACACAGTATACCTCTGCAGTTGACCACCTGCCGACACTGGCCGCCTCCTGAAGTTGACCTGATTTTCACAGACTGGACATGCCCCACATGTGCGTATCAGTCAGCAGGCCTCGTGCCTTGTGTTGACCAGTTTTCTGCAATCCTCCGGTGGTCCACTAGCAGAGGTTCTGCTGTCATTTGTATTCCGGGCTAACTGTTAAATATGGACTTTTACTGTGGTCTTTTCAGGTGCGAAACCAGCATTGGAGCCTCATTATGGAGAGCGTGGTCCCATCCGACAAAGGCAATTATACCTGCGTGGTGGAGAATGGATACGGGTCCATCAACCACACCTACCACCTCGATGTCGTCGGTGAGTTTGCTTCTCCTCGAGAGGCAGCTCTGTGCCGGCCTGTCCTGGCTTGATTTGTTTGAAATTGTGAAAGTGAGTCTGGTTTCTCCCAAAGTTTAGGGAGAATGGGTTCATTTTCCTTTCTTCACTAAAGCTCTCATATGAGAAGGATTCTTCTGTCATTGGACGGTGTCCTGTGTTCCAATTAGCCGGGTTGTACAGGCTTCGCCCCGTCCTTGTGGTGTCTCTTATGTGAGGTGAACATGCTGTGAAATGTCTGACGTCCTGGAAGCTGAAATGACTCTGAGAAAGGTAGGCGTGCGCAGGAAAAGGGAACAGACGCACCATAGGAGGGCCTGGCTTTTAAAAGAGAGGCGAGATTGCCAAGCAAGGACAAGTGTATGATGGAGAGTAAGGGGAAAGGTATTCCTCTGCGAAAAGGGCACCATATATATGAGCCTAAATTCCTCTTTGTCAGAGTGCACAGGTGAATAGGCCATTTTAATGGAATATTTAAAGGCCAAATTTGTTCCCAAGTTTTGCCTCTTATGATGGGGTTTTGTGGCAGCTGATGAAAAAGGGCGTTTTTCTGCCATGCCGGAGGATTGCTGAGGTGCGGAACTGCACCTGAGGCCTGTCCTTGTTGGCCGGGATCGTGGGCTGGGACCTCTTCTATGTAGGAGCCCTCTTTTCTGTTTTGTCACGTACCCTGATCCTCAGCCTGCCACCCTGAGCTCTTTCTTTGGGTTGCCCTTCTCTACACGCAGGTTAGCGACTTCTGCTACAGACTCAACTCAAGAGTTCACCCTGATTCACTCTGCCTTAACATGACTGTCGGTGATTCATAAGTGCGCACCCACTCCCTTTCCTCTGTGAACAACCGTCCTACGTCTCTGCCTGTCCCTGTGCCCTGCCACTGTTTCTCGTGGGTTTTCTTCTTCAATCGAACATAAACTTTTGGAAGAGACAGACACCATAGATATTTGAGTTATCTAAAAAGCCCTTGAAAGAACTTCCCCAAAGCTTGATTAACCAAATTGCATAGATTTGGTTAACTTAAATTTTTAGGTTAATTTAAAATTAAACAAAAATATTTTGATTTTCCTGTCGAGTCAAATGAAATTAAATCTATAAGACCCTCTGCTTAGCCAGCATGATAGTCTTTACTTCCATGTGCCTGTATGCATTCAGCAAAAAAAGTATTTATTTGAACATTTTAGTTATTCTGATATTCAGAAGCCCTAATGTGAATTTGATAGGGCTTTGTATAAAGTTGATCCTAAGGATATTTGTAAGAGTGAGTTTTAGAGCTCTCTTTTCTCATAGAGATATTTGTGGTATGTTTCTTTAGGGAGAATTATTTTTATTTGTTTATTTTTTTTGAGACAGAGTCTCAAGCTGTTGCCCTGGGTAGAGAGCAGTGGCGTCACAGCTCACAGCAACCTCCAACTCTTGGGCTTAAGTGATTCTCTTGCCTCAGCCTCCCAAGCAGCTGGAACTACAGGCGCCCACCACAATGCCTGGCAATTTTTTGGTTGTAGTTGTCGTTGTTTGGCAGGCCCGGGCTAGAGCTTGAGCTTCAGGCGCCAAGCCTTTAGGGAGAATTACTAGGTTTAGGTATTTTACAAAACAAACACAAAGAGAGGTAACACTCAAACATGAGAACAAAAGGGTTAACCCTTGTTTGCGGATCGATATACTATAAATACATTGATCAAAGATCACATGACTTGTAGTTCTCCTTGGGCCTCACAGATATTGAATTTGACATGAAAGCGTTTGCATTTAGGTGAAGAAAGTTAGATTTGGGGCTAAAAGTTCTAAATACCTAATTTTGAAATTAAGTAATTTATTGTCGGGAAAAATAATTGTGCTGTAACAGGCTTCTGGGATTATGGTTTTATATAGGTCTACAAATCTACAAATCATTCATTAAGATTGGTTGGAGCCATGCCAGGAATCTCAGAGTCACATTAGGGCCACTGCAGCCTGTGCTCTGGCTTCCAGCAGGTTTTAGGTTGAGTTGTTATGTAAAACATTCACAAGCCCCTCACCCCACGTCCCCTTTGAGTGAGCCTTCTGGCAGCTCATCGCCATGAAGCCCTGAAATCTCTCTTAGAGTTTAGGGTTGGGATTTGAATTGGGCTGCTGAATAATGGAATTGTGCTGTCTAATGTTAATCCCCTGGCAATCAGTCTTGTTGAAAAGAGTGTATGATTCAGTGGTGTAATGCAGGGGGAGCGAGGAGTGTATGGAGTAATGCAGAGGGAGGCCTGATTATGTCACAAATTTGGGAGATCGCCCAGCTAAACGTGGGCCAATAATGACACAATGCTGGTTGGGAATATCCATTAAAGCTCAACTCCAATAATTTTCCAAGTGAACCTTCTTTATAAATAGAAGCCAAAAGTCAGTGGAGTATAAGACATTTTCAGTTAAGATGGAGGTGTGAAATACTCTCATCTCTGCTGAAAACCCTAGTAATTGCTTTGAGAAACACTAATAAAATAAGAATTGAGTCAGCTCAAGAGTCTCATGTCGACTTACAGGTTTGGCGGTCATTCTGAACATCTCAGCAAATGGAAACAAAAAAGGATGCAGGCTTAACACAGTGAATTTCTGGTGGCCCATAGACCCACGTTTAAATGGCGCTGTGTGATAACAGCTTTTTTAGCTACCTCTCTGTTTCACCAAAAATCAGAAACTCTTTCCCAGTTGAAAGCGAAGTCCTGTTCCTGTTCCCCTTCTTTGAGCTTTTACTTTTGTTGCTCTGATACATAGATTTTTGGTTCAGATATTATGAAGCATCAAAATGGGTGAGATCTTTTTATTGAAATTGTTCCTTGGAGAGGCATTCCCATAAGCACTTTAATGTAAAAGCCATGTAATTTAAGCGACATTCTTGTGTTCTGGAATTAAACAGCGAGCCATTGTTGTGTGTGAGCGCAGTGCTTTCATTTATGGGAGCCCTTTTAGGAGCCTTGCTTGATCCTCATTAAAATTGACACCATTACTTTTCAGCTATTTATTGCAAGGGAAAATTAGTGTGACACTCTGCATTTTGGTCATTGTGGCAATAATAAAGTGGGGTCCCCTGAAATAGCTGGCTCTGGGAGGTGGTGAGTCTTTGCCATCGTTCATCAGTGAGTGATGCTGAAGGTCTGGATTCTGATGGGGGCCCCTGCCACCAAGAAGCCACAACCTGGGATAAGTCATTTAACACTTTTCATTTCCCTTGTGTGTGAACACAAAGTCACAGGTCTGTCAGTCGCTGTGTTGGGGTCCCAGGTGGATTGGGACAAGCTATTTAGCTTTTCTGAGGCTATATTTTATCAGCAGTAAAATTGGAGTGATGGTGCTGAACCTCATTCCTGCTGCAATGGTTAAGTTCATTTCCTAGGGCCGCTTTAATAAATTCTACAAACTTAAACTTAACAGAAATTCATTCTCTCACTGTTCTGGAGCTGAGAGTGCAAAATCAAGGTGTAGGCAGGTGTCATACCTCTCTCTGAGCTTCTGGCGGCTGTCAGGGAGCGCAGGCCTGCCTTGACTGGGAGCATCACTCCAATTTCCGCCTCTGTCTCCACACGTCCATTTCTGCTGTGTGGGTCTCAAATCCCCCTCTGTCTTTCTCTTGGTGAAGATACCTGTCACTGGACCTAGGGCCCACCCTAAATTCCAGATGAACTAATCTTGCTATTATAAACTCAGTTACATTTTCAACAACCTTTTTTTCCCCAAATAAGGTCGTACTCACAGGTGCCGGGGACTGGAGATGGGGCATGGAGATGTCTTCGTGGGGGCCATAATTCAACCCACTACGATGGTTATGAGGTGTCCTTCAGGTTAGCGGGTAAAAACATCGTCTCTAGATGGATGTTGGTTTCCCCCTTTCTATGCTGGGAGTCTTCAGGTGGCTGGAAGGCATCTCTAACAGCTTTTATGAGACTCTGTCTGAAGTCTTATTTGACAAACAGAAGATCATTTGGGGACCAGCAATGCTGGCCAGTGGCTGGCACTCACATCTCCTGCTGAGACTCCCACCTTTGATCAGGGATGTTGTGAAGGCCATCCCCAAGGCTCATGTGGCTGCTGGACTTGCAGGGCCTCTTGACTCTCACCCGCGCCCTTCCCCTACTCTATAGTTGAGGAAAATCAGGTTCCACTGGGACACATGATTTACTGAGGACTTGGGAGAAGTCCTCCTGGAGCACCTTCTGGGATTAGTGCGGTGTGGGCAGGTAGCGGCTGCTGGGACAGACTCCGAGGAGGCCCTGTTGCTCCCTGACCCTGCTGCTCCCTGGCCCTGCTGCTCCCTGACCCTGCTGTTCCCTGGCCCTGCTGCTCCCTGACTCTGCTTTTAGCTCTTGGCTGCGAAAAAGCAAACACGGTAAGAGGGGAAGGTGGACATCCTCAAAACACCAGTCGCTCTTCACCTTTGGCTTTGAATGAAGAACTTCTGCTCCTTTGTGGGGCCCCAGATCTGCACTCCCACAGACTGTGAGGTGACTTGAGCTCTTCACCAGCCATTTGGTATTTTGGGGAGCAGAGTTCAGTGGAGGTGGAGAGGGTGCCTCTGGATTTGCCAAGGCCAGCTGCGTCTTCTCCTTTAACGGTTTAACTTTCGGAAAATGCATCCCCCTCTGCTGTCCCCCTGAGTGAAAGCTGTAAGCAGCAGACAGCGTCAGTGTGGATGGCGGGGGGCCTTTTGGGCCGCACAGCACTCCTGGCCAGGTGGAGACCACTGAGGCATCACCAGTAGCCCTGACATGCCTGGCTGCAGACCTGGACAGTGCCGTCCGTGAGCCCTTGACACAGCAGGAGAGCACGTCCCGGCCAGGTCCCCCTGGCAGGCTTGTGTGCAGGAGGAATGGAGCATCTTTCATTCCAAACACTGGCTGTGGAGTTGACACCTGGCCCCGAGCTTCTGGCAATCTGTCCCTGGTAAGAAAGGGAGAAACTGTGTTGTTTACTGCTTGGGGCAGTCTCTGAGCCCTGGAGGCTGAAGTCAGGACTCTTCTTGTGATTTTGGAACAAAGTAGCTGAAATGAAGTGGTAGCCGAGTTAGTTAATTAACTGGTGAGTTTATTACAAAGCAGTCGGAGTTCTCCCTTCCTGCTCGCTTGGTCCTGATGAAAGCCCATGTCTCAGACTGGTTTATCTCATTCCATGGCTTCTGGACAGAGCTTTTGTTTATCTGTGTGGTTAGGAGTGGCCGTGGTGGTGTCTAAATGGCGTGAGTGCATATCCCGAGACTGATGCTTGGAGCGCCTTCTCATCTAGCTTGTGACACTTGTGCCTTTCCTGACTCGAGACCACAGCTCCCTAGATCCCTGTGGGGCTCTGAATGACTTAGACCAGCGGTTCTCAACCTGTAGGTTGTGACCCACAGGAACTGTATTAAAGGGTCGCATTAGGAAAGTTGAGAACCACTGATGGAGAGGCTTCCTGGCCAGGACTCATCTGATTTTTTTCCATATTCGTGATTTGGCTGCCAGCGAATTCTTTTGCGTTTGTTGCTTTAAGTTTAAGACTCAAGGTTTAATCCTGACACTGGCTGTGTGGACCAGCTCTGGAGCTGTGAAATCTCACTGGATGGAGGCAGAAAGCCCCTCTAGTATAGACGGATTGCCATGGCATGCCAGGTAGTAGGTCACAGCGACTGCCTTTCTGAGTGGGCTTGTTTGCTTGACAGGGGGTTATGAATTGGAGTGGGGATTGAGTAAGGAGCAAATTCGTGTTGCTGCTTCTGTGGGCCCAGCAGCCTCCTCTTCCAAACCATCGCTGTCACAGCCCCCCCAAGGGTCTCTCTCCACCCCTGAGGGCATCTCTGGTGGTTCACGTGGGAATCACAGTGGGGAGGGGCATTCAAATTCTGTTTCCACAGAACTTTCTGTGGCCTTGGGAAAGTTATGGAACTACAGAGCCTCAGTTCCCGTGTCAATAAAGTGGGGCGACAGCCCGCTTTCTTTGAAGCTCTGTTGTGATTGGAGGTGGTGGGAAGGGCAGTGCTTTTGGATAATAACACCCTGTGACTGTTAGTCACTGCTCTCAGGGGGCCCATACTTCCTCTTGCATCTCTAGGCCGAGACACGCACTCTTGGCCGATCCCTGATTCAAGCAGGGTCAGTCCTACCCTTCCCTCCAGGACAGAGATTTCAAAACTTCTTTTGGTAGCTACTGTTTAATGAGCTTTTGATTGCTACAGAGCAGATTTTCATTCCTGTTTCACAACAGGGATTCCAGGGGGCAAAGACTGGTTGGTGGGCAGCTAGCTCACACCAAAAGTACTGGCTGGCAGATAGGTACTTCCCTGCATAACTGATACCAGCAAGAACTTATTCCTTTTAGGCGTTGAGAGCAAATGGGATCCTGTGGGTGCCGGCTCCTGGGGTTGGATGGGGCATGTTAGGACTTCGCGGCGTCAGTGTTTGTGCCATGTCCTCTGCAAGCCGTTCATTGCCCTCTGCCCTATAGTGGAGGAGGGAAGCCTTATTGATCGCTTTCAACTCTGGCAGGGGGTCTGCGTGAGGTAGCAGGAGAGAAGGCTAATATTTGCCCTGTTGTCTAACCTTGGCATTGAGAGTGGGCAAACAGGATGTGGAAGCATTATCATCTAGTTAATGTCTTACAGTTTTATGTAAGAAGAGGGTCTCTTCACCATACCTGCAGATTTAGGCAGGGATGGGGCAGAGAGAAAGCACCCTCTGTCAGAACTTAGGTAAGTAATCGTAACATGGAAGATGTAACTTCATTGATGGGTAGTCATAGTGTGGGCAAGGTTTCTATCGTCATGTGCCCAAAGGCAGTAGTCGAAAAATAGTTCAATGAGTTACTTGTATTTGGAGCTCTGTCGTTCTTAATGTATTGCAAATTCCGAAGCAAGGAATCTGCAGTTTCTCTCTCAACTCATGTGTGGAGCTTAATCAATGGCCCCGCCTTTACAAACTATAAAAGACTGCAGTTAGGATATTTTATGCCAGTTGTTATTAAGACTGGAGTGTGGTCATTCCCATGTATTCTTTCCCTCTTAAATAACGTGTCTATTTCTTGGCTTTCACACAGTTCCTCTGCCTTAGGACACTCCACTCTTGTATTGATGGCCTTCACGTTTGGTTATTTCCACTGTCAAGGAGACGGTAGGGTATCGTGATAAGGATGTGCTTGGGAAGCAGGTTTGATTTGGAAGGGCGGCTTTGAGAGTTTGCAGATTTTAGCACCGTAGGTCAAAGACAGATGACTGGGGAAGAGACACTGAGGGTGATGGTGTTGCCACAAGAGGTTGTTCTGTTTCACCTTCTGAGAAGAGAGAGATGAGGCAGTGAGAACCTTATTTTCTTGGTTTGGAGGGAGAGAAGAGAGCAGAACACTCCAGCCAGAATTATCTGTATTTATTGCGTTGCAGTGATGCCACCATGTGCTTACATTGGTAGCACTGTGCAGACAGCTCAGGAGGGCGTCATGCTGATATGTGACAGTGTCTTCTGAGTGATGTTCTTTATTGTTGTGTGTTTTTGAGTGCCATCATGAGAATGTCACAGCTTTAATTAGAGCAGTGAACAAACGTTAAAATTTCTTATTAAACTTTGCAAGAGTGGAAGTGAAATCAGGAATACGTTACTCCAATTTTATAGGGATAGTGTCAAGAAGAAAATAGCAATGTACAAATGGATTCAATGTTTTCCCGAGGGGAAAGAAAGTGTCACTAATGAAGAGAGGTCAGGGTAGCCGGTAGTAAACAGAAATGACGAAAGCATTGCAAAAGTTCGTCGAATTGTGTGTCAAAATCATTACCTAACTGTGAGAAGCATAGCAGACCAAGTAAACACTGATAGAGAAACAGGAAAATCTTCACCCAAAGTCTTAGCATGAGAAAGGTGTGTGCAAAAATGGTCCTGAAGGAACTCCCCAATGAACAAAAGCAAAAGAGAGTTGAAGTTTGCCAAAATCTTTTGGAGAAGCAAGACAATGTTTTGGCTGCATTGTCATTGGTGATGAAACATGGGTGTACTAATGTAACCCTAAAACAAGGCATCAAAGTGCATGATGGAAGTCAGCCAGTTCTCAAAGAATAAAAAAGTTCTGTTAGTCCAAATCACGAGGCAAAACGATGTTGCTAACCTTTTTTGATTTCAGAGGGATTATTCATTATGAATTAGCAACAACTGGACAAACAGTTAACCAAGTTCACTATTTGGAAGTGCTGAAAAGGCTGTGTGAAACAGTTAGATGAAAACAACCTGTACTTTTTGCCAACTCATGGCTCTTGCATCACGATGATGTACCAGCTTACACGGCACTGTCTGTGAGGGAGTTTTTAGCCAGTAAACAAATAACTATATTAGAATGCCCTCACCCGATGTGGTCTCCAATGCCTTTTTTCTTTACCTGAAGATAAAAGAAATACTGAAAGGAAGACATTTTTTGATGACATTTAGGACATCAAGGGTAATAATACTGTGACATCTCTGATGGCCATTCCAAAAAGAGTTCCAGAATGGCTTTGAAGGGTGGAGTAGGCTCTGGCACTAGATACACAGCTTCCCAAGGGGAGTACTTCAAAGGTGACCATAGTGGTCAGCAGTGAGGTATGTAGCACTTTTTCTAGGACAAGTTTACAAACTTTACAACATACACAGTTGGACCTTACATGTCAGTGGAGCCTGTATTTGGTATAGATTGTGAAAATCACTTGAATGAGACACAGGCTTCACCCTCATGGAATTCTCATTTCATAGCACAGCACAAAAGATCCCAAATTGTCACCATGAGACGATGGTCAGCTGGGCTGGAGGTTCCTGGATTTTGATGGAATTCTAGCCTTTGCTTTCTCCCAGAGCCTCCCCTGATAGGCCTGTGGGAATTCTGTTCTGGGTAAGTGTACAGACCAGTAGATCAGATTTGCACTGCAGACACATTCCTGTCCTGTCAGGGAGATAGTAGATCTTTTGAGAAAAAAGGCATTGCATATTATTCTAGAAGGATCTTTTGGCAATGGAGCTTCATTTGGGAAAGGAAGTTCTCATTGTATTGGTTCATTGTACACTCTGCCCTGAGACTGAAAGGTAAAGTCTTAAACTTTACATTCAGGTCAAAAGAAACAAAACCATGCTGTGTATGAGGACATCACTGATTTTTCACTGGGGAAGGGGGCCAACGTCAGGCTTCCCACCAGGAGAGGAGAAGCAGAGTTGAGTATTCTGAAGATTCTCTTTAGGTGCTGTTGCGCTAAGGAGTGTCTAGAACCACAGTTAGTTTCTGAGATTTGTCCCTAAGAAAACAAGCAGGGTTTGTCATTCCACTTTCTCATGCTGCTCATACCAAAGGGAGGTATTTCTTGTTTGCTCAGATGGGCTGAAAGCTTTTCCTTCTGCTTGAACCTCCCCAGGAGCAAAAGAAGGCATGGGAGAGATTAGCATGAGAGATTTTTCCAGATTTCCTCCCAAAGAAAAGCTTTATAGAGGGTGCAAGTTGATGAAACCTGTGACATTTTCATACCACGGGCATCCTTCATCAATCTCCTGCATTCTTGCTACAGTGGCCCATGTGTCACCCTGTCCTTGATACGATATTACTTATTCAATCATATTTACATTGTGTACATCTTTTGTCTACCAGTTATCAAAAAAAAAAAAATGCTCCCATGACAAGCTTTTTATTTTTCTAGGGCAGAATTCTAAACATGGGCTACCTGGGATCCTTTTTGACAGATATTAGCAAACCATTTCAAAGCTGAGGAGCTTGTGGTGCTTCTCTGAGTGGGGGCTCCCCGGTGGTTAGTTTGGTTTTTGGCTTCTTTGCAAATTCTTTTGAGAGACCATTCTAGAGAATTGGGAGTTCGGCCTTTGTAACAAGAGAATGCATTTAATTCTTGGACACATTTTTTTTTAAAAAAACTTTTCTAATTCTTCTTCCTGTGCAGCAAACCCAGCTATGCAGATCCCAGCTGAGAATCTTGCATTCCTGAGAGCTGCCGCACCCCCGTGGCAAGTGGTGGGGTGCTGGGCTTTGTGATGTGGCCACTGCTCTCAGCTGTGTTTACCCCAGCTCTTCAGGGGGGAGCACCAGGAGACTGACGTCTGAGCTTTACATCAGTCAAAACCCAGCACAATATAGGGAGGGACCGCGTGCAAAGGCTTTGTGTTAGGAGAGAGAAAAGCTCTCATTTAGTAAACTGGACAAAGTAAATACACTTAGCTAATTGAGAAGGTAGGTTTTCCACTTAGCCTTTATACCTCGCTAACCCTGTGATGTGGTCACTTTTACCACTGTCTCCTTTTTAAAAAACATGGAAACAAAATAGACTTAACATAAAAATGTACTACTTGGACCATTTTTGGATGTGTATTTCACTGACATTGAGTCCATTCAAATTGTTGTGCGACCATCAGCACTGTCTGTCTCAGGAATGTTCCTGTCATCCCAAAGCCACATCTCCTTTTAGGAAAGGCATTTTTGAACCTATATGTCACGTAACTTTATGGTTACCAAGGAGTCTTCAGTTCTGGTTAAACTTTTTGAAAGATCAGCGCTCTGGATATTTTAAACATTTGGGGTGTAAATAACACACATGCCCGCTCCTGGAATTTGTCCGAGCAGACCCCAGTTGATAACCAGCTGGTAGAAGTCACTCACCCCAAGCCAAATAATACAGTCTGTGACGATAGGAAAGGAAGGCACTCGGCCTCCGCCTGCCTCAGCCTCCCCAGGCCTGAGCCCTGCCAGTATGTGGCTTGGCTTGTCCTCATCACTGAGCCAGCACCAGGGCATTAGTGGTGTTTTGCTTTTTAGCAGCTCACATAGTATAACCTCCATAAGTCACGTTGTGATATTAGGGCTGGCAGGAAGACACCTCATCTTTCCCCAAACTTGTTCTGCAGACTTTGATGTGTCTGCAAAGAGACTTGTATATGTTGGAGGACGCTGATCTCTGGCCCAATTCTGTAGGACTTTGAAGGGGGCAGGTGTCAAGGTAGAAGATGGGGATACCTGGGGTGACCAGACAGTGAAAAAGGAGAGAACAACAAAATTCAAGAAGGAAAATGCAACTTAGCTTGTGAGGGAGAAAGATCAGCCCCCATCTTCTGTAAAAATGTGATTTAAAAAAAAAGTGATCCAGCGTGTCCGTCATCCCAGGTCACTCACCTGTTCTGTAAGATGACAGACCAGAATACTGCCCGTAGGCACGGGGACTCTTTCTGAAAGTACAATGAGTACTTCTTCCCGTCCTCACCTTCCCCTTTTCTGCTGATGGATTTTGGTTCTGACCTTCCTTTGTGCCCTCCTCCAGAGACTGGAGAAAGCTTTAGGGAAAACAAAACAAAACTCAGAACCCAACTCTATTTAGCCCGTCTGGTTTGAGCACATTAGGCAATGTACTCATTCTACTAATTGTAATTAATGTGAGGCCTTTAGCAGGTTATCGGCTCCTCAAACTTCAGAGGGCTCTGCTTTGATCTGCCTCCTCCTCCTAATAACCGTGCCTCCTGCTAACTGGTTTTTATGCAACAGAAGCAACCACCGGGCCTACTACTCTTTAGAAAAAAGCAAGGCCAGGCTTTAGAAAAAGAACTCTCAGATGTTTTCACTTGTCCTGCAAATCGAATGTCCTTTACCTTTTCAGCCCTTTGGAGTTGCTAAGACACTGCCATTTTGGAGGAAGGGTAATTAAATTTTGATTTTAATTTAAAGACATACCAAGTATGGTTATCCATGCTCCTTAAATGAATGGGTGCCAGAGAGTAGGGGACAGGGCTGTGTCCAGATCAATGCTGGGAAGTCGATGGTGTTCAGCTGCCAGAGAGAGTGGCTTTGACATGGTTCTCTGTGGCAAGCACTGCTTAACTTTTGGGGAGAAATACTCAGGAGGCCAGTGTGTGCCAGGAAACCGGTGACTCTGGGCTTGATTAATTTATGGGTGTAATTTAAGAGCCCGGTTCTCTGGGATGCGTGTTTGCTGAGCGTGTAGACATGAGGCCTCTCTGCTCGATGGATGTTTTTTATGGCCTTTGCTAGGTCGGAGTAAAAGTTGTAGATCTCTTATGAGCAAACATATTACTGTGTCCAGAGGCGGACTGGCATGTTATAAAATTTCAATGGTCAATTAACAAAGATTTATTCTTTGTCACTCAGGTATTTTCTTTTTCTCTCTCTCAATAATTGCCTTTTGGAATGAAGCAGGCTTTAGTGAGGTTATGGCTCCCTGCTCCAGAGCAGGCTGGAGAGAGCCCATCTCGGTATTTAAACCCTTAGAGTGGGGCTTTCTGCTTTAGCAGAGTGGACACTTGGAGGGACAGGGAGGGAGAGAACGCGTGTATTTTTTAAAGCACTTCAGTCTGTGTTTACTACGCGTTTATTTGGTGGAACCTCATTCCAGCAGTGCAGCCAACTGTCCCATCAGCAGCCGCACCCTTTGGACCGCTTTCCAGTCTGTCTTAATTTGGAATTCACACAGGGACCTTTGAGTTGCTATTTTAAAGTTTCTCATCCTCTTCCAGGTCCATGCACTGTACCTTTGCAACCTGCTGAACTCGAGAAAAAAAAAAAGGAAATATATACACACACACACACACACCCTGTAGTAAAGAAACAGAGATGAGCTGCTTGTCAGCCTTTCTGTTTCCGTGTATAATAGAACCTCTGTAAGTTGACCACGCAGGGGACTGGAACCCACTGGTCAACTTACGGACATGGTCAGCATAAGGAACTAGGCCTACTGTGCTGATATGTGCATGGAGTTGACCTAGGTGGTCAACTATGGAGGTTCTACTGTATATATTTTACTACCTGCATCCCCACCCCCGCCGCGGAAAAAGGAAGACCTGTTTTATGTGTGTACTATCTGAGAGTTAACATGCTATCAGAGAATCTTGTCTAAAATTGTAAATCTTCCTGATGGAGAAGATGTGATTTTTGTCATCGTCTGGAAGAAGAGGTGAGGTAGCACCGGGCTCCAGTCTTTCACCTGGAGATATAATTCATTGGCTGATTCTTTTTATATCAGTTTGCTGCTCAAAGTTGCCACGTTTGGTCTGCCCAGGGCCTGCTGAGGCTCCTGGTGGGGATTGCATGTTGGCTTTTGGGGTCATCGTTCCCATTGTCTCTGCCTTCTTCCCAAGTGCCCACCAGGCCAGGCCACGGAGGGGCCTTGGCGCTGCCCAGCCTGTGTCCTCTGCAGTCTGAATTCTGCTGTCACCCCAGTTTTGGAAGTTACGCAGGAATCCGGGGCTGTCATCTACTTCCTGATCACTGTTTTTAATGTTCTGATGGATTCCGAGGGGAAACGGGTTGCTGAAGGATGGGAGAAGAGCGCGGAGCCTGGCAGGCGGATGCTGGCACCCGGGGACCTTTTGCAAGACGTTCAGGCCTCCTTCTCCAACTTGTTTAAGGGCAAAGAATAAGGTTGCAAAGGAAATCAAAGCCTGATGTGGAGAAACGAAACATGAAACCTACTGACTTTTAAAAAACATTTTAAATAACATTCTCTAAGGTTTCATTTTATACTGAAGGCAGCTGTAATAAGTTTTGGAAGACAGTGTAAGGTTTCTATTACAGAGTGATCCTGCTTG
Organism: Perodicticus potto; assembly: GCA_963574655.1. NCBI lineage: Eukaryota > Metazoa > Chordata > Mammalia > Primates > Lorisidae > Perodicticus > Perodicticus potto. Next base: position 28,991 of record CAUYRH010013813.1, read on the forward strand.
CAGTTTTTGTACCAGAAGTGAGAAAAGAGCTGGGGGTGGGCAGGGGAGAGAGGGGTAGTGAGGAGGTTATTTTGTATAAGGTGAGAAAATTTGCAAAGATGAATTCAAGGCTGTTGTAAGCATGTAACATTTGGAATGCTGTAATTTGCAAATGCAATAACATTAAACCATTGCAAAGGTTGGTTTGGGGGTGTGTGTGTGTGAGAGTAGTCTGGATGGCGATGGAATAACTTAATAACTGGAGCTCGACAGCACTTTGACCACAAGTAAAACAAGACCGCCGCTCTGCATGCAGGGGCTTTGCCAGTGTTGCCCCAGCGACTACATTCCCCATGGAAGGCTGGCGCGGGCCGGAGATGTCGGGCCGTATGAAAGCGCTCATTGTTCACAGGGCATCATTATTTGGTATTAAATGCACAATGTTTGCTTGTGAAACGCTTTATTCGAAACAAGTATGTTTAAGAAAAGAGGACTTGGTTTGAAATTCATTTGATCTGGCTGATGACATTTAAGATTTTATAGTACCTTTGTTTCTAAGAATAGATATTTAGGCCCACTGCAAGTATTTATCTTAAATCCCCCCCCCCCCACACACACATGTATATACATACATACACATAAATGCACTGAGAGCGCAAAGCTGGAAAACTGAGCCAGGGAATGAATTGATACCTAAAGTTCACTGTTCTAATGGGAAGGAGTAAATCTCCTTAATATTTGCTCGATACAAAGGAGCATGGTTTGTGAACTTGGCTGGCAGCTTCCAGCCCAGAGGACAGCCTCACTTCATGCTGAGAAGTCTCTTGGTAGGAAGCCTGGTGCAGAGTGAGAAAAGAGAGAGAGAAAGAGAGAGAGAGAGAGAGAGAGAGTGTGTGTGTGTGTGTGTGTGTGTGTGTGTTTAACTCCTTGCTTCCCACGTGGGTGAGGCTGGTAGGGATTCACCCAGACCTTGGTCACTGCCAGCTGCTAACAGGTTCCTGCAGTTTTGAGGCCTGACGTCTCAGGGGTGGAGAGTTGCTGCGGCCTGTCCCTGGGCCAGTGCGTGTCTGCCCAAGAACAAGGATTTCATGTGATGCTTGGAAGGATCCACGTTTGAGAATTTTCTGACCATAAAAATTCGAAAACTTGACCTCTGGATCTTGGCTCGGCCTATGTGGGTGATATTTGGGTAAACGAATGACTTCTTTGGGGCTCTGAAATCCTTATCATTATCATGTGAAAATGTCAGTGTCTGTGAAGTGATGGAAATTCTGTAATGAAATGTGCTAAGAATAATCCTTAGCACCTTTTCTTTGTTTTAATAAAGTTTTTTAAAGGCCAGCAACAGGCGTATGCAGTAAAATCAATTTGTACGTGGTCTGGCTCTTATCCAACAAATTCTCTTTAATATTTTCATCTGTAAGGCCCGAATCTAAGAAGGTGTGGCTATCTATTGCTCTGATTTGCCATTTCCAGCCCAGTGCTCAGGGCCCCCCACGTGTAGCATGGAGACATCCTTAATGTGTTGAGCTGGCTGTGATCTCTGCATTTCCTTTGGCTATTTTTTAAGCTGGAGGCTAAAGTCAGTTAAACTCACAGCTGGGGAAGGCTGGATGGTGTTGTATTTGTGAATAGACCCATGATTGGGTTTTTTTTTTTTTTTGTAGAGACAGAGTTTCACTTTTATCGCCCTCAGTAGAATGCCGTGGTGTCACACAACTCACAGCAACCTCCAACTCCTGGGCTTAGGTGATTCTGTTGCCTCAGCCTCCCGAGTAGCTGGGACTACAGGCGCCCGCCACAATGCCTGGCTATTTTTCTGTTTTGCAGTTCAGCCGAGGCTGGGTTTGAAACCGCCACCCTCAGTATATGGGGCCGGCGCCCTTCTTGATGAGCCACAGGTGCTGCCCCCATGATTGGGTTTTGTGTAGCTCTTGGCAGAGTAGCCGTGTAGAAAGGATCCAGTGAGTTTGTGATTTACAGGGACAAGATCACACACAGTCTGGTCTGCTGCTTAATTCTTCTATCCTACTGTTGTAAGAACATTAAACGTGAGATCTGCTGTCTTGGCACATTTTTAAGCATGTAGTACGTGATTGCTGGCTATAAACACAGTGCTGGAAGATGGCTCTCTATAGCTCACTACTCTCTCTTGCTTGACTGAACCTGTGTACCCTGTGACTAGCAACTCCCAGTTCTTTATCTGTCCCAGCCCCTGGCAGCCACAATCCTACTCTTTGATTCTATAAATTTGGATAATTTAGACACCCCATAGAAGTGGAATCATGTAATATTTTTCTTTCTGTAGCTGTCCTGTTTCACTTAGCATGATGCCTTCTATGTTATCACACATTACCAGATTTCCTTCTTTTTAAAAGCTGACTGGGGACTCGGTGCCTGTGGCTCAAGCAGCTAAGGCACCAGCCACATACACCTGAGCTGGCGAGTTCGAATCCAGCCTGGGCCCGCCAAACAACAATGATGGCTACAACCAAAAAAATAGCCGGGTGTTTTGGCGGGCGCCTGTAGTCCCAGCTACTTGGGAGGCGGAGGCAGGAGACTCGCTTGAGCCCAGGAATTGGAGGTTGCTGTGAGCTGTGATACCACGGCACTCTATCCAGGGTGACAGCTTGAGGCTCTGTCTCAAAAAAAAGCTGAATGGGGCCAGGCGCTGTGGCTCACACATATAATCTCAGCACTCTGGAAGGTCGAGGAAGGTAGATTGCTTGAGTTTAGGAGTTTGA